>VYZU01079483.1:109461-144910 GCA_013401355.1 Ceyx cyanopectus
TATTATTTTATATTTAAATAATTACATAAAATATTTAGTGTTGGTAGTTCAAGCAAAGACCACTTTTGTCCTTTGGAATGTAACTGTGATCTACTGATCTGCTCATTAGAGAATGACAGTCAATTTAAGGAACCTGCATGCACAGAAAAAATGTTAGTTTTAAGATGATTCCCTCACTTCGCTCTCTTCTTTTTTTGCCTAGTCCAAAAAGAATAATATTCTTCTGCACATCACCACACGAGAATAAAAAGCCCCTTGGCTGTCTGCTACCTGACTTCACCTGTGATGAAAGAGTGCACGGGAGTGCACTGTGCCAGGGAAATTCATTGTTACACCCATTATCAAGACCTACAGCCTGAACACAGTGCTTTCCAGTGCTAAGCAGCATTCCTCATCAGCTGGGTATACAGGTAATCTACAACAACCTGAAAGATAACTTGAGAGGGACATCAAGTTTTTTGAAGTATAAAATCCCAACAAACCTTGTAATGAAATCCCAAGGCTAATGGAGACACAGTGGCAGGCTGATATGCCTTAGATCAAGTTTTTTTTGTTTCATTTGTTTTATTTTCTCACAGGCTTACACAGTCAAGAAAAAAAACTTCACTCACTTCCTATCAATTCATTAATGACAAGGGAGGCAGAGAAACTAGTCTTGATCAGCTACTGATTGTATTTCTTTCTGCTATCAGTATTGTCTGTGTAAAAATAAAAGTAGAAAAAAAACATGCATGTGATCAAATGTTTTTGTGGTGAGCTGAGCACTAAACACAGATTAAGATGAACTGAATACAAAAATTGATGACATTAAATAGCTTTAGCCAGTTTACACAAGAGAGTGTCTTCAGATGTGCTACGGCTTTTACAGTTACTATCCACGTGTTCACTAAAACAGGTGAAAACCACAGTAATTCACCAAACCATTGTACTGTGTGTCTGAAACCGTGTACTACACTATTGTGAAGCCACTAATGCCAATTGCTTTCCTCCTCCAGACAAAAAAAAAAAAAAAAAAAAGGATGTATTGCTGCAAAGATGCCAAATTGACAACCAATCACTCTCCTGGCAGCCAGAGCATAAACAGGTGGACGTATCTGGAACACACTCACCCAGTGACAGCTCAAGAGAGAACTTGGCACTCTACCAGTTATAAGGGCTGGCAAAACACAGAAGTAAAAATCATCAGCTGAAGTCTCCCCACTCTGACCGAATAATCCAATGGAATAAGGAAGGTTAACAAAGTAAAATATGTTGCAATCCTCCAAAATGATAGGGGTGCTAAAATAATCACGTACTGTTCCTAAGGCAAAGTGGGCAAGGGGGCAATCAGCTCTCCCTGGCACATAAACACCCACCACACACTGGTCCTGCCAGCTGAAACACCCGGGTTGAGAACAACCTCTCTCTCCATTGCCTCAGGAAAAAGGGCAATACAAATAAATCCATAGAGAGTTTATCATACCCAGAGTGAGGAATTTTCAGGAATTTCCTAGTTTGTTAGTTATGAAGACCAGCTGGCTGTGCTTGCTGCTGGACAGAACTGACCCAGGACGAAACTCCACCTTGAATTCTAAGCTAGACACAATGATCCCAAAATAGACGTTTCACATCAAAAGATCATGCTGTGCAAAGAAGTCCAAATCTACATGTGGAAAGGGATTTATTACATTAAATAGAATAATTACTAACTGGATAGTTATTGAACTGCCTTAGGGAGAAGAGGAGTCAAAGCAGTTTTACAGTGATTTGCAGGAAAGTAACTGGCCCAAATTCTCATTATCTGTGTACCTTGAAGGCATGCTACAAGGTAGATCCGTTTGGGGTGGCTGCTGCACAGCCTGCTCTGAGACAGTGAATTAGTGAAGGCTGTCTACGTTCTGATAGATGTTTATTTAAATATATGTCTGGTCACTCTGGCTCTTGGACAAGTACATAACTGTCAGATTCATACAGCTGAAGTTTTGATATATTATGTAAGTTAACTATGTATAAGTAGCACAGAATTTGAAATGGGAGTCTTAAAAGATAGTTCAAAATATTATCTTTATACCATACTTCCCTCTCAGCCTTTCTATTTCAAGGCAATGTAGCATTTAATAGATATGCAGAGCTGCAAGGCCACAGACAGGTTGGGAGTGGACAGAGGAAGATGTGGTTAGCTCAGCAGTGTGGAGACTGGTGAATTGTAGAGAAACATGGAGAGAGCAAGTAACATTTCACTCTTTTTGATTCTCCAGCTATTCCTGGTTCAAATATTCCCTGTATGAATAACAGCTTTCCTGTTTCTCAACTGGTGTCCTGATTAGCACTTAATTCCTTGCCCATCATCCTGGGCATCTCTTCCTCCATGCAGTCTAGGAACTGGCCAGCAGAGAGAAGGTCCACTCGGCACGGAGCGCAGAGGAGCAAAGCCACAGCGGGGTGACAGGCAAGCTGAAGGCAAGGGAAAAGCTGAGAGCTGCACTGCACAACATGTCTGGTTATTACTAGACACAGAGGTGCAGGGACAACACAAGGAAATGCAAAAAGCAGCAAAATAGCTGCACAACTGCTCCAAAAAACATACCCACTACTGGTAGTATCAGCTGCTATCACCCGCTCCAGGTTCTGAGTGAAGGAGCTGCCTGCTCCTGCACAGGACTGCCAGCCGTGGGACTAGTGTGAAAATAAAGAACTGTATGCAAGATAGAAAAGTGTATTTGTACCTGCAGAGTACAGATGAGCCTTAGGAAAGGTGTGTGCTGGATCTGCCCCATCTGCTAATGAAACACTGACTAGCTATTGAAGAAATTGTTTCCTGCACAATCCCCAAGCTCCAGCTGCTTCTCTCTCAGACTGTTCTCCAGTTTTCCATAACTTGAGTATTTCAGCTGCTTTGTCTTTGCTGCAATACAGCTTGTTAAGATATGAGCTCTCATCTCTTTCTGTGTGTGCATATACAGAATTTTGTTTGTATGTAAATGCCTCAAAAATTTGGAACTAAACCCAGCGACATGCAAAACCCTGATGAAAAAGTAGCTGCTTCTGAAAAGTGGGTTTTGATGAATTTTGTATGATCTCTTTAAAGATTCTCTAATGCATATTTCAAAAGATGTTTCAATACTGTAAGTTTTAGATCAGCTCATAACTGATAATTTAGATTTTTCCAGGACTATTCTCCTGTGGTATCTAGTTTCCAAACTGAGATTTAAATGTATAGTGGTTCTGAATAAAAACACAGGCAGAATATTAGATTACAGCATAGAAAACATCACAAAATCCTTTGTTAATGTTAAATTAAAGCCCCAGCTAAGACAAACTTACTAAAAGTATCTGGGAATACCAGAAATAGAGGCCTTTTATACTTAGCAGTTTTCTTGTAGGAGTTGTTTCTACTGACTCTGTATAAAGAATGATCAAACATTACAAATTACTTTAGATCCGAGGACGTCCACAAATTGCAAAGAAAAACCTTATTTCTAAATAAGGTTAATTCTTATAAAAGTAATCCCAGGCAATAAATAACTGCAAAATGTCATCATTGTATGGGCGTGCAGACTTTAACCTTGAAACTGAACATTTTCTATCTTTTCATAGAGCTAAGTGAGCTCCAGGCGTGTTATTGATATTAAAGTCTCCAGGCTCTACACTGCAGCATTGCCTGCCCCACTTTCCCAGCCCCAGTGCTCTGTGGCCCCTCTTGTTTCACAAGCTGAAGTCAACTGGCTTCACCCCGATATCAAAAGGCCAATTTCCTGCTCTCTGGCACAAGGGAGCAGGAGCTGGCAGAGGGGTGGGAGCCTGAGCTCCAGCATTAGGCAGCAGTGATTAATTAGACTGGCTCAGCTGCCTGCACAATTACAGTTTCTCTTTTTCCCCTGGGATTGAGAGCTTGACCTCTTTCATACAGTGCTTTGAGGCTATGCCTCGGTCTAAGCCCCACATTACAATGCAGGCACAGTGCAGGTGCCCTACAAAAATATAAGCAATAAAAAAAGCAAACCAAACAAACAAAAACCACCAAAAAAACCAAAACAACCCAACTAAAACCAAGCATAGTATATAATTGTTTTTGTGTACAAAAGTTAGGGCTCAGATTTCCAAAGTACTTAGTTCTTATTCTGGCACTAAACCAAATGGTTTCGAGAGATGAACTCGCTCACCAAATCCTGCCAGACACACGCAGGGCTCCCAGCAACTGCAAATCATTCTGGATATTCAAACCCACATGAGTACCTGACAGCAAATGGGAACTTAATGGTACCATTGCTTTTTAGCTTACTCTTGTTCTGCTACCTTCCAAGAAGACAACAAACAACTTCCACCTAATGACCACAATGTGAATGAGTTTTACACTCTCCTAAACCCTTGTGTATTCACATCAGGCTTTACTCTCCTGTGCCCTCCAAAAGCTGACCCACACGTCTGAGCACAGGAGGACTCCAAAGGCAACACAGTCAGTGTTTGCCAGTGCTTGTCTACATCCCAGAGAATAGACAGACACAGCAGTGCTCCTACTGGCAGATACTCCTACTGCTCAGTCTATACACATCTTATCTGCTAGTGCTGTTTGCTGAGATCACAGGATGAGTGAAGAATATACAATGGAGAGCTGCGCTGCAGACAAGACATTTCGGGTCCAAGAGGATGAGCCTCTCGATCCAAATCAAGCTGTTTGTGTCTCAGCCTCAGAAGCATCATATCATTCACTATAATTACATATTAATAAAAAACTAGAAGTGATAGCTCTATTTGCTCTGTCCATTAGCAAACTGATGCTCAGAGTATTTGTCAACTATTTTAATTCACACTTTACTACACAAAAAAATCGAGATTGCAAGTAAATCATGTAGGAATGCAGAAATGTGTTTGTGAATCTTAGTACTCCTGCCACGATAATTGCTTAATATCTGTCATTAATTATGTTTTTTCTAATGCCAGATAACTGACGTTTAAACACATTTAAACACTGATATGCAAGCATTCATATAGGGACAACAGATTATTTAAAGAGGAAGAAATAGAATTTTAGAAACAATCAAAAAAACATTAGCTGTCCCCCTGCAAAGGACAATCTGATTCAACCAAGGGGATGTTTGTAATGCATTTTCATGCTAGCCTGTGTAGCTTTGGTACATAAGTTATTAATTATAAGTTATTAATTTTGAATTTACCTGTGGGGGTGGGGTCGGAAGACAAACCAACAAGAAACAAACAAAATAATTAAAAACATAAACAACACCCAAAGAATGGAAGCCACTGTAATTTTTTACCTGACTTCAACCTATTTCAAGTAATCAGAAACACTTACATAAAAGCACATAACACACTCCTAAGAGTTTAAACCTTTTCCCTTAAGCATAGGGCAAAACTGCTAAGGGACCTGCCTTGGTCTCTGTGAGAGCAATGGAAAAATCTCTAAAATGAAATCAACAGGAGTTTTGATCTTTATTTATATTAGACATGGCCTTGGCCTTTAGTGCACTGTATTTCAAATAAAAGCCAGTACTGCTTCTGAAATAGTCTGGAGATGGGATTCACTGCAGAGCTAAAAGTCAGGGAGCTGACTGTCTAACAGACTGGGCACAGTCCCTGCCAGCCAGGGGAGGAAGCCCCAGTGGCTTCTGTCTCTGAATACTGAGAAGCAGCCATCAGATCCACTGCATATTGTTTTGACCTAATTCCACTAGAAGAAAAGCTACTCTTAAGACACATTTTTTTACACCACAATATGAACATTTAATATCTGAAACTCTTCTTTCCTGTGAAACCAAATACCCAATTGTTACAGCTCTGTGAGAGACCGATTTAAATTTCATAATTATTGCAAGCATCTTTGTCAATAGCATCACATTTTCAAGAGATTAACTTTTTTTTTTTTTAAACATTAAAAGCTTTTATGCCAGACAGCAAATCCTTAAAGGGTTTCATCTGTTTTGCATTCCTAAATGGACAGAGCAACTCAACGTTCACAGACAAAAAATAAAATGTTTAAATAATACAATGGTTGTGACAATGTCTCACGAAGTGATTAAAAATCTGTGTTTGCTTCCCAAACCACAGTGCAAACATTTGTGCAATATAAATACCTGCTAAGGTTTTTTTTTATTCACCATCAGTTTTGGCTTTGTTGAGAGCAGTTCTGCAAACACACAGGTATCCCCTGAGCGTGCACCATTACTAATAGGAACATTTATTTACTTCAACTGTTCATGAAAGAAAAATATCTCTGATGGATGAAACAGCGAATTTTTATTCCTCTGCCCCCAAAAGTGAATAAAATCTTTATTTTGATTAACATTCAGAGGGTAGATTTGCCAGACTGCTTGCTACAGACATGCTGGACAGATGTCAGAACTATATCAGGATGGGTCAGCAACATAACCAGAGAACTACACCCATGTCACAGGGGAAGAAAGAGGCCTCGATGGAGAAACTCACCCATTTGCCTACCCTCAGCAAAGGCTAAAACTGTAAGCAACACAGGCATGCATTCTATGATAGAATTATGGATATATGGATATGAGTATTTAATTGCATGTGCATGAAATACTTGTATATGTGAATAGCTAATATACAAATACGAGATGTATTTATATATAATACACCCAGGCACATATCCATGTATAAATACCTGCATACCAGTGAGATCAAAGACTTGATTTAAAAGGCAATTTTTGAAGTGCACAAGTTCTAGGATCCTATTAAAATAACTCTTACAAAGAACTAGTTCAAAGGATCTGAAAGAAATTAAGACCATTGTGTAAGAATATAAATAGCATGTTCCTTCTCAGTTTCAGTTCATTCAGAAATCCTTAACTCCACACCAGCAAATCTCAAGCAAACAACCTAAGAGCACTATATTGCAACTTAAAAACATCATCTATTCTTAAAAGATCATCTCTGAACTGGTTACAGCAGTTTAAAAAGCACCATTAAATTTCTATTACTGTTCATCATTCAATGCCATTCTTGATGACCTTACTGTTTCCAAATATCTCAGTCTCATGAGAATTCTCCAGCTAATTACACCTAATTACCATATGGACTGGTGCTGTATAACCCAGTATTACCCAAACTAGAATATAATCGAAATTGTAATGATAATCTAATGTGTAATTATATAAAGCTACAGTATCCAAACCAAGCTATTCCATAATCTTACCTCTGCATTACAGGCTATAAAAATTCACCAACTAAAAAGTGAATTGATGATGACTTGTTCTTTTTGGGCAGAATGCAAACGCTCATAAGCAGCAATTCTGTGTGAAAGGAAATCACAGGTTCCTTCTTTCTAGTAAAACAAACAAATCCAGACAGTCACAGGAGTAACAGCTCACACAACTGCTTGAAATGATGGCACCATGACTGTTGGTCATTGGGGCTCATCTCGTTAGAAACGGTGATTAATATTAAGTACAAAGCATCCATCCATTCACACAACAGCAATAGTGCCCAACAAAACACATCAGCACGACACAAGAATTGGCTTGAATGCTGTGTTCTTCTCACTGCCTTTCCAGAAATGGCACCACATTTAGGTGAATGATTTGATACTTGTAACTGTAAGAAGTTGCCTGGATCCATAAAGAGGAATGATCTCCAGGAGAAAAAAAAAGCACCAAAATACTACCAGTGACTTAAATACAACACAAGACCTACTGTGCTTAAAGGCCTGTTTATTACTGTAATTCCCTCTTGAAAATTGCTACCTTATTTGTAGCTTGACTCACTGCTCTGGCAACCAGACTATAAGGTTTCAGTTCGGGCCATGTACATGCTGCAAGAAGAATGTTAATGCCTAATGATTAAGCTTCTCATCTATTCATTGCCAGAGAAGGACAAGGAACTAAGGCCAAAGATACACTTCCCAATTAAAATTAGTTCCAAATATTTCTATTCCTATGGATCCTCATTTAAAAAGCAACCTGTTCAATTTCCTGTGTTATGAATCCTTTTCCAGCATGATTGGTGTGTTAAGGAAAAAAGCTGTGACTGTGTGGATAATTATTTTATGTGATGATATTCACTAGACTCTGATTCTTTCTTGTGTAGGATTTAGGACTTTTATCTGATAGACAAAAATAAAATAAGTCTATCTTGCAGATGGTTAAAAACTTGAATTTATAGAGCTGCCTGAGCAAACTGGCTCTATTCAGGTTCCACTTTTCAATCTTGTTACTGCTCATTGGTGAGGATTTGCAAACACTGTGCCTGTCAAGCTTCCTGATCAGCGATAGCTTTGAAACTGAGCTAAAGCAGCATGGAGAAAAAGCCAAAACTGGATTTAGTCTCGTTTCAACAACCATTTTAAACCTCTTCTCTCTCAAAGAAATAAAAGTTATGAAATTTTTTGTGCTTTCAGTTTACTGTATATCTTTAGTAATAAACTTTTCCTGAAAAACAGAATTCCCTAGAGCCAATACAGGAGGGAAATGTTTGATTTTTGTCACTGTTCATGTCAGGGGATTGTCTTTGGACTGGATTTTCACTGATAATCTAAAGAGCTGAAACAGGTTACCTAAATTTGGGGAATCATTACATGCATGATTTTCTATACCATGGTCATCTCTAAAACTTGCTGTTTTCACAGCAAACTGTTTAGACAGACATTACATGTTGACTCACCTCTCTCCCCTCCTCACATTGCAGAGTAACTGAACATGTCCCTCACAAAACTCTTCACTAAAAATGACCTTATACAATTAAATCTAATATCGTTAATTCCAATATTAAAAAGTATGGGAGGATATGAGCAAATGTCCATGTTCTAATGTGTGTAATCAGAACATTTTGCAGAAGTGATAAATTAGGACGAAGACTATTACTTTACCTCGGAGAACACTGCTTGATCCTTAGATTTTCAGAGATAAACATTTACTTTGAGTAAACAGCAGGGTTGGAGTGGTACAGAATTACTTGCATATCTTAATGAAACAGGAGGATTCTTGAGTGCAGGATATGTCCTAGGACACAACCATTACAGTGGAAGAAATAGTGTAAAACTGGTTTGTTTGGTTTTTTTTCCTGAGCAAAATCTTACTTATATTTTCCCTGTTCTCTCTCAAAGAAGTGATGGAGACTTATCTTCAACTATAGTCTCATCCTCCTTCGGGGGTACTGGAGGAAGGGTGAGCATTTTGCTTTTCTTTGAAGTGCAAGCACACATTGGAGATGAAAGCAACTGCATTATTGTCTTTGATGTTTTCGATACTGAATTTCTCGTTTGATTTTTCTTTGTAGACGTTCAAAAAGTAGATTTATTCCCTCAATCAACCTTACCCTAAATCGCTACTAGGTGCTTATCCCCTTAACTATCTGAAATTGATATCACTATTTTTAAAAGTTTGGTTTTTTGAATCACTGTAATAAACGCAATAAATTGTAAATCAACCACAGCCTCTCAATTTGTACTGGCTCCTTAATTGCACTACATGCTATTAAAAGAGAAGCGACAATGGAAATTCTTATGATTTACAAAGACAACATGCTTGAAAGAAAGCCTTGTTCACAGCAACTCATTATGCACAGATCTTAGTATTTGGAAAAGTGTACTCACTGGACAAAAATAACACCATGAACCAAAACCCAAATCCCAAAAGCTGTTCTTCCCAGAAGTCAAGATTTAAAAGCTAAATCCTTCAAAATGGTATTAATACCTCCAAGTAGATTACTCAGCTGAGCAAGGACTGTGAGTAGTGGGTTCTAGGACTCCTTGATGGGAGAAGCAAGAAACAAAAGGACAGCCATAAGGAAACAAAAAGCAGAAGGGACAAGGTATGATATGAGAATCCACATAGATATTGCTTGTCTTGCACATATATCAGGTTACCTCCTTTAAAAGCACATATTTTATACTTTGGGAGTTAGGTATTAAAAAATAAGAGGGGGATGGGGAGGGGAGCAGCGTGTTGTCATCAAGAATACTAGCTTCAGATTTGTCTCCTATAGGTATATTCCCTTTTATACATACATATATATAGAAAGGTAGTTGAATCTTATAACTGAGTAATTATTGTTTCTTTCCAAAGGTCTGTTATTTTCATCTTTCACACAAATGTATAGAAGTTGGTGAATTTTCCATATGATTTAGCACCTCCTACTACAATTTTATATTGACCAGATACATTCTTCCAGAAAGTAATGAAAAATTAAAAGCACATGTAATCACACCTGGCTGAGAAAAGCCTGCCAAGATAGTTGGAATCATGGCTTTTACTCTCTGATCAGAACAGAGAAGATCCAACAAGCACAGCAGGAGAACATTCAAACTCGAGTGTACTTTATCCTGCTGATCTGAACTGGAATGGGCAGTAAAGAAGCACATTACTTAAAGGCCTGTGTGAGAAAAAAAAATAATAATTTTAAAAGGTGAAAATATTAACAACTATAGCAGGAGTTTGCAAATGGGGAATTTTTGTTATTAAATCCCCTAGAGCATTGTCACATTCCTAAGTAGCAATAACAGTGTTATTTGATTTTTACAAGTACTTAATATATCCAAGACAGTTGAATAGATTTTAATCCTTCTGAAATGGTCTCTCCAAATCACTGATTTCTCAACTAAAACTCTGTGTCTAGGGTGATGTGTAGGAGCCTCGCTACTGCTAAAGAAAGAATTTCATCTTTAGAATGAAAAATAGTGCAACAGAGAATGGCCAAAAAAGCTGACTGACCCAAGTGCAGGGCCCACTCCCCAGGCTGAGCAGTAAAGAATAAACAGACTGTAAGGTTGCTGCAGCCTGTGGCCATAGCAGTAGAGTCTCTCTCGACCAGCTGCTCAGATGCTGGATTAACTGGGCAATCTCTTCACATAACTTGGAACATCCTGGAGAAATTACTGGTAATCCCAGAATACCTGCTACAGGAAACTGTGTGACTCCTATGGTGTGGGAATCTTGTGCCAGAGTACACGAGGCAGCTATTTCTCTGTACCAAACAGAAGCTTATCCACTGAATTAATAGTTTTGTCATCCTGGACTAAATGGAGATAAAGGAGAAGGTAGTTCTTAAACACAACCAGATAGATGTATAGAGGGAAAATACCGCCAGAGGAATTGAGACAAGAGAAGGGATCCATGACGATTTATCAAGTGGCTCCCAGTAAAAGCAGAGGCACTGAAGATGTTTAGCTGTAGCATCGGTAGGAGGGGGCAAATATTAAGCACATATGCAGCTGCACAACATGAACACTCACAGGCAGCCCCTGGGTGTACAGCAGCACAGTCAGTACAGTCAGTGGTGGCAGAACACTTTGCAGTGTGGCAGTGAGACAACCCAAAGCTCCCTCTGAGAAGCTTTCAGTTCTCAGCCACCCCTGTCTGGGGTGAGCAGAAAGGCAGGTCAGGCACACCTGCTGCTGCAGCCACCGACAGCCTCCCCACCTCTTCTGGTACACCACTGATTATCTGCCCAACATTTCTAACATCATTTAGCAAGCAAGAAACATTAGTTTTGTGGGACATGTTGGAATCCTCTTCCCTGGCAGTCCATAGGAAAGAAATCCCATGCTAAGCTTAAGGTTCATCACCTTTACAGGGTGGGATGTAAACTGATGCAGATTTAGGGACTGAGGTGCGGGCCCTTGAAAAGTTCCAACAAAATTGTGTATTGTGCTAACCAGAAAGGTTCCTAGAATAAACAGGGTAAGGTGTAAGACTCCACCATCTCGGTGGGATTTGAGCGCTGTGTGCGAGGACAGCCACCCAGAAACCAACAGAAACAATCCTTCTTCAGACATACACCATTTGTGATCAACAGAAACCAGTGAACAGAGAGCTCAGCAAGTACTCTAAATAGGTGATGACTAAGTCATACTGGCCTTTAAGAAGTCAGTACAAAACAGAGTTATTATAACTGGAACTGAATAAAAGCAACTACTTAACATAGTTGTTTTGCTTTTTTGTTGTTGTATTTTTTTAACAGATACCTTAAAATCAGAAGAAAATGGAAATTTTCATTATGAAAATATCACAAACTGTTGTGCATGAACATATTACAGCTACTCTGCTTATAGTGGGCATTTAATTTTAATCCATTAAACCAGGCTGTTTCTTTTTAGTATTTGGTTGCTTCAACAATTACATCTGCTGCTCTTCTGCACAAACTTCCTTTAAAGCCTAACTAACTATATGCAACTGCTGCTGGACAGTTGTAGCTAAGATCCATTGTCATAATACTCTCTGCTTTTGAAATAAACACACGGTCTCTTCCTCAGTAACTCCTGGGTAATTGCCAGTAGTGGTGTTAACAGATGAGCAGCCATGCAGGCAGATTTTCCAGTGGGACAGACTCTTGCCTTGCCACTCCAGATCAGTAACACTCCCCTGTACTCACAGAGAACTGCTTGTGTGTCCTTTAACCTCTTAATCTGTAACACACGGGTTATTTTAAGCAGTTTTAAAAGAGCTCACTTNTGAAAATATTAACAACTATAGCAGGAGTTTGCAAATGGGGAATTTTTGTTATTAAATCCCCTAGAGCATTGTCACATTCCTAAGTAGCAATAACAGTGTTATTTGATTTTTACAAGTACTTAATATATCCAAGACAGTTGAATAGATTTTAATCCTTCTGAAATGGTCTCTCCAAATCACTGATTTCTCAACTAAAACTCTGTGTCTAGGGTGATGTGTAGGAGCCTCGCTACTGCTAAAGAAAGAATTTCATCTTTAGAATGAAAAATAGTGCAACAGAGAATGGCCAAAAAAGCTGACTGACCCAAGTGCAGGGCCCACTCCCCAGGCTGAGCAGTAAAGAATAAACAGACTGTAAGGTTGCTGCAGCCTGTGGCCATAGCAGTAGAGTCTCTCTCGACCAGCTGCTCAGATGCTGGATTAACTGGGCAATCTCTTCACATAACTTGGAACATCCTGGAGAAATTACTGGTAATCCCAGAATACCTGCTACAGGAAACTGTGTGACTCCTATGGTGTGGGAATCTTGTGCCAGAGTACACGAGGCAGCTATTTCTCTGTACCAAACAGAAGCTTATCCACTGAATTAATAGTTTTGTCATCCTGGACTAAATGGAGATAAAGGAGAAGGTAGTTCTTAAACACAACCAGATAGATGTATAGAGGGAAAATACCGCCAGAGGAATTGAGACAAGAGAAGGGATCCATGACGATTTATCAAGTGGCTCCCAGTAAAAGCAGAGGCACTGAAGATGTTTAGCTGTAGCATCGGTAGGAGGGGGCAAATATTAAGCACATATGCAGCTGCACAACATGAACACTCACAGGCAGCCCCTGGGTGTACAGCAGCACAGTCAGTACAGTCAGTGGTGGCAGAACACTTTGCAGTGTGGCAGTGAGACAACCCAAAGCTCCCTCTGAGAAGCTTTCAGTTCTCAGCCACCCCTGTCTGGGGTGAGCAGAAAGGCAGGTCAGGCACACCTGCTGCTGCAGCCACCGACAGCCTCCCCACCTCTTCTGGTACACCACTGATTATCTGCCCAACATTTCTAACATCATTTAGCAAGCAAGAAACATTAGTTTTGTGGGACATGTTGGAATCCTCTTCCCTGGCAGTCCATAGGAAAGAAATCCCATGCTAAGCTTAAGGTTCATCACCTTTACAGGGTGGGATGTAAACTGATGCAGATTTAGGGACTGAGGTGCGGGCCCTTGAAAAGTTCCAACAAAATTGTGTATTGTGCTAACCAGAAAGGTTCCTAGAATAAACAGGGTAAGGTGTAAGACTCCACCATCTCGGTGGGATTTGAGCGCTGTGTGCGAGGACAGCCACCCAGAAACCAACAGAAACAATCCTTCTTCAGACATACACCATTTGTGATCAACAGAAACCAGTGAACAGAGAGCTCAGCAAGTACTCTAAATAGGTGATGACTAAGTCATACTGGCCTTTAAGAAGTCAGTACAAAACAGAGTTATTATAACTGGAACTGAATAAAAGCAACTACTTAACATAGTTGTTTTGCTTTTTTGTTGTTGTATTTTTTTAACAGATACCTTAAAATCAGAAGAAAATGGAAATTTTCATTATGAAAATATCACAAACTGTTGTGCATGAACATATTACAGCTACTCTGCTTATAGTGGGCATTTAATTTTAATCCATTAAACCAGGCTGTTTCTTTTTAGTATTTGGTTGCTTCAACAATTACATCTGCTGCTCTTCTGCACAAACTTCCTTTAAAGCCTAACTAACTATATGCAACTGNCCAACTGTTGCCTTGCCACTCCAGATCAGTAACACTCCCCTGTACTCACAGAGAACTGCTTGTGTGTCCTTTAACCTCTTAATCTGTAACACACGGGTTATTTTAAGCAGTTTTAAAAGAGCTCACTTTCACTAAACCAGATCTTTGTACTCAAATAGATTAAGGAGAACAGACATAAAAAGCTCTGCTGTCAACTGTCAGAAAGCGATAACATGTGGCATATGGGAAAGGTTGCTTAAACCTATTCTAGTGAAGGATACCTGTCCACAGTTTGAAGTGTTCAGAAAGGACCCTGTTCTTCAAGGAAACAGGATTTTTCATTTGCTGGAAAAGTGATGGGGGTGTTGGAAGACACTTGAAGAGTTAATACAAGTAGCCCGAACTGCCCCTGGCAAAGCTACTTAATGGTGTTTAAAAAACAATTCCTCTTCTCCTCAAGACACTTATTTGTTTAAAAAGCTGGTTTTTTTAGCACCTTAAAAGCAACCATCTATATTTGTCTTTTCCAAAAAGTAAGTACAGCTTTATCAGAAGAAAACATTTCTTAAAAAAAAATATATATATAATATATATATTCTGGCTCAATTATTTCTAAAATATATTCTGCCTTTCTAGGCTCCCCACTCCTGCCTATGTTGCAGTGTGACCGTATCAGAACCAGCTTAATCTCAGCTCCATGGAGAAAGAGCAAAGTTGGAAGCAAATGAAATTTCTAGCTGTGCAAGAGAAGGGCTGGCCTGCTCATGCTTATCATATAAATAAAATTTTGCCTGGACTAAAAAAGGCAGAAGGCAAAGAGAAAAGCAGGCAGAGACAGAGTAAATCAACTCCATGAAGAGGAATGTGCAGAGATGCTGGGCTTGTAGCCAAAACTGAAGCATCCTGCAGCATGATAGCCCAGCTCACCTAGAAACAGTGAGAAGGGGAATAATCTCAACAAAACCACTGGAAAAAGACAGGAAGGAGTTTAGAAAACCAGCAAACTCCTTTCTAAATAAACCCTGCCTTCAAGGTACAGGATAGCATTGGAGTAAAAAACCCAAACAACTGAAGTATCATGGAAGCTGTTCTGCAGAGAAACGACAGGACCTCAGGGTTTACTGAAGGAGCCTCCATCAGCAAAGATGCTGTCTCAGTTGCAGTTTCATACTCTAAAACTGCACAACCTTCATGGACCCTCTGAGCCTTCACAAGTGTTCAGGACAGAATGAAAAGCACAGGTTAGATGACAGCTCTTTATTCCGCCTGACTGGGAACTTGTGGGCAAGATGGATGTCTCAGTTCTCCCTCCCTGCCCTCCCAGCATAACGGGGATGCTTCTGAGTGCAGAGTCAGACATGCATGAAGTATGAAGCTGCCCTTATACAATCATATTAGTCCTTGAGCATCCTGTCACTCTGCACATTCAAGTTGACACCAAAGTCACTTGATATGAAAATACTGAGAGCATAAGGTCATACAACACAGAGAGACTAAGGCCTGGATTTCAGTTTCAGAGAAGCAACTCAACCTTCTCACCCAGCTTCTACATGTCAGATCACCCAGTTCATACAGGAGTGTTTCAGCTGCTTAAGAGATCTCCTTCCTCTGCATCAGGTGACAGTAAATCCTTTTCCTTCACATCACTGATTCCATCACTGGAAAATCATTTCCTAGTAATACAACATTTACATTATTTATCACACTTTTCTACAAGTCCTATTTTAAGAATCCCTTTTCAAATGGTTTAAAAGTAAGCAAACTTTACTTTGGCAGAGTTTGCTTATCTAAGTCCAAAACACTTCCAGAAAAAAAAAAAAAAAATTTGTTCAGAGATCTTAAAAGGAGTTTTCCAACTGCGAAGCCCAGTATTGTTGATTAAAATGGTATCTGGAGCAAAGTTAACTACTACTTGTGGGGTTAAATGCTGCAGTTACTTAGCAGAGAGACCAGGAAGAAAGCCAAGTTTGGCTGATTTCCCCAAATGCATCACTCTGACCATCTGTGAGAGAGGTAATGTTCTCTTAAGAGAAGAAACAATTATCAAAAAAGGGGTTGTGGGATTGTCTTGATACGGATTTTGTTGTTGTTCAATTAATTCTTCATTTATAGTCTTCCCTAAGCACCAAAACCAGATGAAACCAAACAGTGTTGATGCTGCAAAGGTGTGAAGTTGTTTTCAGATGTGAGTGCACAGAGGGTGCAATAGGTGAACCTCCTGCACTAGCTGGAAACAGAAATGCAGCTTGAGAAAAGGCAGCCCCAGAGCAGAGACAGATGACTGCTCCCCTGTAAGTGTAGCCGTGTCTCTGCTGGAAGCTGCTGCAGGTGTCAGGTGCTCACACGCTGACATTCAGCAGAGTATCCATGTTATGATTGTTGGGATACCTAGAAAGGCAGGTTTCACTTCACCTTTGCAGTACTCCTGGGGTGATAAATCATGGATGCTAACTGGCAGAAGGTAGTGACCTCCAGACTGCCCCTGGCTGCTGGGACAGGTCCCACTCCTGAAGCACTCAGGCTCCTTGGCAGGGATCAATCTGGATGGCTGGGTGGCCTTGCTGCACTTTCCAGAGCTGGTGAGCTCCCTTTCTCCAAGAAGTCATTCAACCATTAGTGCTAAGATGATGTTAAAAACAATTTGAACAGATTTGTTGTGGTTTGTTTTTTTTCCTTTTCAGCTCAGATTTGAATTTCCTGCTGCCTGTGATCTCATTAACACAGCATTTTCAGTGGCAGGTCAGAAATCAGAAAAAAGCTCAAAACAGGGTGGCTTGGAAAATTCTCCAAGCTGCACAAGCTTATCACACACTTGTGTTGCCCCTGAGCACCAGATCTAATATCCTGATTAGTTTATCTCTCTACACATACTAAGGTATGGTTACTCTAAAATAACTTTATAAAAAATACAAACTAAACCATGCTTATTCAAATATATTTTTTGCTCTGATGCAGAGTGTTACAAAGAGATCAAGGACTGCAGAAGTAACCACAGGAATCTAAGCATTATTTCTGCAGACAGCAGAAGATATGACTACCTGGCCTGAGGCTCGAATATTATTATCCACTGAGATAGAGACATTAAAAGTAATCGCCAGGACTAAATTTCTTCATCAGCTACTTAAAATACGTTGCAGTTGGACACTCCTCCCTAGTTCTTCTCAGGAAAGGAGAAAAGGAAAGATACTTGTTAAGAATCTTTCCTTTTTCCTACTGCTAAGTATTTTTTTCTGATTCCCACTGGGAAAATGCAATGTAAACACTAACAATTGGCTTGATTGTTTTCAAATATGTTCCCGATTTTCCCCTTATCTGTTTTCTCTGCTGCACAGTAACTGATCAGAAGTAATAGACCCTACGCATTGATTAGATGTCAAAATGCCATAGCCCATAACTACAATGAATTCTTATGTGTTGAGGTTTTTATATCCACCATATTTGAATAATACAGTTTGAATTGTGAGCTCTGAATTCCCAACATTTACATTACTGTGCATTGAAAGATGTGTCAGTTATGATGTAGTTGTAATGATTCACTCAACCCATTGATAAAAGTTGGCTCTAATGACTGTAGGGAAATTAGATTAACATGTTTGGTGTATGTAAGAGTATTCTAAAAGCTCTAGTTAAATATGTTCTTTATGATACAATCCCTGAATGAAATGAGATGATATTTTAATTCCCATTACCCACTGCAATCTTTTTCTTTTATTATCAAATATTTACACATATCTCTAACTGCCAAGAATTCTGAGAAAATCGTTGGGACATTTAGAACCAATAGAGAATTTGGGAATAACAAATACGTTTCAACTAGGGAGAGGTCAATTAATCTTTTTTGAATATAAAAAAAAAATAAAAAATCCACTGAAACTTGAAATGGATTCCTGTAATGTCCTGGATTTAAAGTTTCTATTAAGTGAGGCAAGAAAAGAAGAAAAAAAAGAAAAAAAGAAAGGTTTCCACTCAAAAAGACCCATTTTTTTACTTTTTTGGGCACACTTGAACTATAGTCTCTCGAGATGCTTGCCTGACCCAAAGCAGAACAACTGCCAAGATAGTGACACAGAAGAGCGTGGATAAAAGGGATAGAACATAAAAAGAGTGACTCAAAACAACCATGAAATGGAAGCATTTCTTCTTTCCCTGTCATAAAATAACTCTTATTCCACAAAGCCCGTCCAGACATGGTGACAGGAAAGGGTAGCAGGGCAGCAGGCTTACATGCAGTTGTGCCCCCACCTCCCCAGCAGCGAAGGCAAGCAGAGACTGGGGCACTGCCCGACACTGCTGTGGCTTTCAGGTACTCAGGCTGGGAGCCAAGACTGTAGCAAGAACACTTAAGCACAAGCTGCAAGACAAAAAAATTGATATACAAGAAAAAAAAAACCCAAGCAAAACAAAACACAAAAAACCCAAAACCAAACCAAAACACAAAGAAACCCCACCAAATCCCAAAACAAACAAAACCAACCCAGCAACAAAACATCAGGGAAGGGTTGTGGTTTCCTTTTTCTGCCTTCTTGCCCTCCTCAGTAATTCAGAATAGTCAGCAGATAGGAAATTAAGATTCATTCCATTTGTAATTTACCATGATGTAAAATTAGAGGAAGCTGTTAGTGAAAGCATCTCCCTGTAACTGAAAATACACTGCCCTGCACAGCTCTGCTTACATCTACAGATGCATTTATTATTTCCAGTTTATGCTACCTCTGATTTTGTCTACTGCATCTA
Source organism: Ceyx cyanopectus (assembly GCA_013401355.1). Taxonomy (NCBI): domain Eukaryota; kingdom Metazoa; phylum Chordata; class Aves; order Coraciiformes; family Alcedinidae; genus Ceyx; species Ceyx cyanopectus. The sequence continues at coordinate 128,339 of VYZU01079483.1, forward strand.
AATTTCCTTCCCTTTCCACCAGAGTATATTGTCTTCCACCTACTGCTCACATAATGAGGCTGTGCTGGACTGTATAACACGATCTTTTGATGAGGCTGGTTTATAAATTATACAATAGGTTGCTTGATCTTCTCACACCTTGAACCCATTTCTTTATTTGCATATTTTCTTATGCAGTGAGTTTCAGCTATTATCAACATTTTTACTATGAACTTATGCTAAAAGTCTGTTAGCCTATATGAACACATTTTGTAGTATTTTCTTCTTGCATTTATTCTACCAATTCATAAGCTGTATTTCTCCCTCTGCAATGGCATTTTTAACCAGAGTGGGATTAAATTTTCTGTCTGATCATGAAGCATTAAAGCTTTACCACACAAGACAGTCCCCTGTGACCTCAGCTATGGAATGGAATAACTTGAAGCAAGCTCCTCCTTGGAATTCTCTCCCAGCCCATTCCCCTTCAGGTCCCCTCTCTGTTACTTTTGTTAACACTGCAAACTATTTAATACCTTGCTGGGTAATTATTTGGTTCTCTGAATGTTTATGATGATGCAAAGGTAACCAAACAAACCAAGCCAGCATCTAAAAATTCAGGGATTTGAACCACTGTAGACACGAAAAAAGAAGAAGTTTTCAAGTCAGATCACAGAGATGAGGAATTTCTTCAGAAAATGAGCAACATTAACCTTTCATTATTACTTGCAGCACTGAGGTAACTCATATACGAAGTATGCAAAAAGGCTAAGCAATTTCCTAGCTACATTTCTATCACTCTTTCTCCACATCCAGTTCTGTTTTCTCCACATCTGTTTTGTTTTCTCTTTTAAAGCAGAGCTGCTAACACACTTTTGCCATCTTCTGAATCCAAGACCTAAAGTTTATGCCCCTACTTTCCACCTAATTTCACCCATTACAAGATAAACTAAGTGCACTCCAGGTGCTTGCAGCATCTGCTGCACTTCAGACCACCTACTTCTCTTGAAACTCTCTCATCTTCCCTAATTATTTTCTTCCCATGATGTTGTGAAAACGTAAAGCTCTGACATTTCATAAAGTCTAATAGGATCATCTCAGAGCAGAGTATGTAGCCCACAATTAGAGGAGGATCACCAGAAAAAAAGGAAGAGGCCAACATGTTTTGCTAAACCTTAGAATTCCAGTGATTGTAATGTAATAAGCAATTATGATTTACTTCTAAGGTAGAAAACTAAAGCAGGCTATTGTTCTCACAGCTCTGTAGGCTTCAGCAATCTAAAAAGATCTAGAGATTCAGCAAGTTGTACAGCCAAAATATGTGACTGCACAATAGGGAGCTTTCCCATAGCTCCTGTCCTGTTCCAAAAGCAGCTCTCCCACCCTCATAACTACATTCCTGTGCAAGGCTGCTCTTCACAAGCAGAAATGGCCTCACGGGTGCTGAGAGCAAGGGAAACCCAAAGGCTTTATGAAGCTGCTTGACCTGAGTCAAAAGGAGATCTCACAGAAACAAGGTAAAACTCTGACAACACGCAAGAACATGTGGTCTGGATTACTTTTGTTCTTGTTGTCTTAATTGTCACTTTAATGCAAATATTCCACAAATCAACCAATGTACTGAATTATCTGTGTGCTAATATATTCAAACATTTGACATTTCCATTAATTGGAGGTAATAAAGAAAAGATTCTTGTTGTTTGTTGGATGAGACTAAATGGGCTGGAAATTGGAATGAATAAAACATCATGACAACATCCAGTGTACACCTGTTCATAGCTGCACTGACAGCTTGATATTGTTATTAGGTGCAGGCACAGCAATGCAGGGACAAACACCCGTGTTCACACCCACGGGGCAGGAGGAAGCAAACGGAGCTCAGTGCCTGGGTCACTTCAACCACGGAGCAGTGACAAGTGCTTCACTAGCCCCCAGATGCCTGCACTTAGTCCTGACTTCTAATTTTATAAATTATTTACACTTTAGTAGGTGCAAAGCTGGTGGAAAATGCCTTTTCTGGTGGCTTGATTGACAGTGTAATTATACTGTGTTTTTGTTTTTAGCACTGTTATGCAGAATCATAATGCCATAAAAACAAAATATGAATGTTATGAGCTTTTAACTTTGACAAGGTCATTCTGAAGCCTACCAAAGAGATGTCATGAAAAGCCATAGCCATCATTACCCATGTCCTGTAAGTACAGCTGTACCTCTAGTTGTATTTTAGCAAGACTAAGTACTTATTTCCATAAAAAAAATAAAGATGACACTTCTAAAAATAAAAACAATCAGAGAAACAATCCAGATATTCACCCATTTTCATTAATATTATTTTTTAAAGGAAGTACTTAAAATCACTAGCAACAAGTTTGATTTCTCTGTACAAGGCTCTACAATTCCATTAGTTAATGCCTTGCAGAAATTTCTATAGATTTTCAGCTGCAAAACAGCATGATTCAATAGAACTGAGACAGTCCAATGGAATTTACCTGATAAAATACATTTGATCTGTGGTTTATAAAGATTCCTGATTATGAGGGAATTCAGTGACAGACATGAATAATCAGGTGTTCTGAATTGGAGGATACAGATTATTCTAATTTCTTTTTTTTCAAATGTGAAAAGAATACAATTTCAAAAGACAAAATAATTACATCTTATAAAATCTAAGGATTTGCTTAAAAATTTACACAGAAAGCTCACATACATCTCGTTAGGAAGTGTATGACTCCCCATGAAGAAAGAATTTTCCTCTTTGCAAAGAAAATCCTTCATCCTGTAAAGTGTTAGCATTGGGCTGGCCAGACTTGCCCTGCTTGCCTTGATCTTCATCTGAGACATCCATACAGTGGTTCTATCACATACTAGCAGCATGGAGATCACAAGCAATGGTTTCCCAGACTCAACTGATCCCCCACTCCCCCCCCCATGTAAGTAGGGGTAGAACAGGGAATGTGGGGCCACCCTGGAAGGCAGAGCAGCTGGCAATACCCCTTGTGTGCTGGGTACAAGACAGTGTCCTGCCCAACAGTGCTCAGGGTTCCCAGTGCTTTAGGTGTCTCAGCCTAATATGAAAGGTGTGACATTTGAACTGTCACTAACGTGCATCTGCTGCAAGCTCTTACAGCTCACACCTAGTTCCTGGGCTTTCCAAAGCACACAAGGCAGAGTTCTATGCTTGCTGTTCTCACTGTTTTCATGCTGGTTTTCTTACAGCCTTGCACTTGCAAACACCAGTATTGTGGGGCATGTTCTATCTTGCTTTACTTTAGTTGTGTGTAGCAGCAACCATAGTGTGATAATCACCCCTTATCTCTTTACCTTACCTATATCTTTATAGGTTTTAGTTTGTATTAGAGAAAAGACAAACCTTAATGCCTATCAAAGTAGATAACACTGTAATTATATTAACTACAATTAAGCTGTTAAGTAGTATCTGATATTATATATACACAGAAGCTTCTAAAAAAACAGTCAGTATACAACACAGTCGATTAAGCAAACTCCAGTCCACACTAAGATCATCATAAATAGGCACAAACAATGGGTTTTGGGCAGAGCCTGGTGACAAGCACACAGTAGTAGGGCCAAAGCATGGTGACAGTCCCTGTCACATGCAGCACCACCCCCTGCTGCACTGGTGAGAACACCCAGACAAGGGCACTAGGTTGTGGTTGCTCTTCTCAGATGATCTCACCACTGGAGAGCTCAGCCCTTTTCCTTCTCCTGCTCTCTCCTGTGGTTGGGTTTCAGCTCTTGGTTCTACACTCACCTCCAAAATTAACTCTCACTGTTCATCAGCAGCAGCAGCAGCTGCAGAAGCTGCTAACTCAGTGTTTCTCAGCATCCTCTGCCCAGTAATATAATGACAAGGTAGAACACTAACAGCATTTCCTCTCTATTTTCTACTCATAAAGAGCATGTATTCAGACTATACATTAGTAGGCTTTTCCTGTTTTTCTCAACTTCCATCATTTCTGTTGAAGAAAACAGAACTTGGAAATGATCTACAATAGCAACAGTTTTAATGCTATTTTAAGGACATGCAATGCCCTCTTTGTACTCCTGATCATATCTGTTCTTAGGCATATTTTCTGTTCATGGGTCAGATTTATTCTTAGAGCATTACTATGGCATGTTTACATCCAGTAGGCATCTGTTTTTGAGCATCTGTATTCTAGAGCCCCACACAGAGCATCAGCACGTACTGTAGCCCACCATGATGTTGATTTATTTGGCATCTTCTGATCTCTTCATGTATTTTCACAAACCTGGTTCCGTGGTCCATTCCCTTACTCAGTAGTTGTGACCTACAGGCCTGTTCCCTATGAAATATTGTACATTTGGCTGGCCTAAGTCACACTCCATATTTGGATTCACTCCTGCCAACTGCAACCTTGATTAGCAATTAAAAGACTCAGATCGTTGGTAAATATATTGAATAACAAGCTGCAACAGAACTGGAAGAAATTAGTGTCCCCTGAGGCCCAAACCACCCCAAAGTGTAAAGCAATAATGTATACAGAACACTGTGGGAGCCAAAGAAACTTGTGAAGAACAGGTCTGATTTATTCTTCACTGCAAAGACTACTAAGAAGCGAATAGATTTCAGTGGCATGTCTATCAAGACAGAATTCCAATAATGGAATCAAGGTATTATAAAAGCATAAAGAACAAGGGCAAGGTCCCAGTCTGTGGTACAGAAAAAGGGCTGGAATTATTAGGTGGCCAATAATTTTCTGTCTAATGCCTTTTCCTGCCTGCTTATTTAATACTGCAACTTGTCCCGACGCTGGCAATGCAGGAGAGGACAGTGATGGAGTCAATATGCTGCTGTCCTTTGCTTCATGATTCTGGATCTATGCCCACAGGATACCTGCAATAACATCCCAATCCAGTCCTCTGCCTGGGAACCAGCAGCCTCACAGCAGACCAGAAGAGAGACATGTGGCCAGTGGCCATGAGTTCTCTTCAGCTCATTTTCCTTGGTAGGAAAGTCTCATTTCCTACCCTGACTGATGCTTTTGCAGAAGTTTGGTACCTGCTCTGCAGCTGTTAGTTGCCCTCTTTTTTTCTTCCCTTCTCTCCCTTCTTTTGCTCCTTTACAGACCTGCCCAAATGCATTATACATAGAACTATGCTCAGAATAAAGCCCCTGAAAGACTATCATGCCCAGAGTGTCAGTGAATAAGAAACAAAGAGATTCCACTTTAAGATATCTTATTTCTCATTATGTCCAAAATGTTTTTTTAAAAAAATCTTCTTCCTATCCACTCCTTCTCATCAACCTAAGCACTATTTTATCTTTCAGAAACACTGCAGGCACAGCAGATGAAGGAATGAATACACAAGTGATATCAGTAGGACTCAGCTATCAATTTGGGCTTCCCTGTTGTCTTGTTCGAGACAAAGAGCTGTCTATAACAGGCTCCAGTGAATGATGGCTCACAGTGCTTCTCTTAAACCATCAACTAGAAGGTAATCTGTACTAAAAAATGACCTCTTCTATTATCAGGTACCCAGAAAAGCACCATTTCAACTTTGTGTGGCAGGAGATCCCAGGTTTGAGCCTGGCACTGCAGCCCAGTAAAGATCACTATGACAGTTCACATGGGGACTTACACAACTGGCCCACAAATGTTTGGCTACAGCTGCTTTGACAGCTCTGCAGAGAAGCCAACTCCAGCAGTAAGCACAAAAGACAGCTCATTGACAACAAATACACTGTGTCTGCACATAATATTTTCAAACAAATGTTTGTAAATAGGTACAACAGATTAAGAAGCAATAATATCCAAGCAGAAATACTGCTTGCCATGTTAAAAGCACAAAGGAAAAGATAAATGTTCCTAATAATATCTTTTAAAAATGCATATTTACTCTAATAATTGAAGTAACAGCCACAAAGAAGAATGATGCACATAATTTTTATTGATGTTATTAGATATTATAGACAGACAAAATCTAGCACAACCTGCTAGGCACTTGGTCTCCTCTCATTCTCCAGAACAGACCAGGCTCTGACAGTCACCCTTCCTTAGGAAAGCACACACCTAACTTCAGCAGAGCACACTGAGTAGTGATCAGTTATGTACAACAACAGAGGGAGAGATCTCCCATCATGCTGCATTCTGTAGAAGCCTGTGGAGCAAAAGCCAGAAAGGCAAAACTGGAATGCTTTTAGTACCAACACTGAGTTTGCCTCCGATGGAAGCTGCATAAGCAGTTCTAACTTGCTTGGTGCAGCATCACACTACTAGTAGGGCTGCCAGAGATCGCCCCTGGTCAAGTTTAAAGGATCCTTTTGCTCACTTGTGTCTGTAGAAATGTTTAAATGCTTAATTTTATTTTTCTCATTATTCCTCATGCAACAAACTAAACTATTTTTTTCCGTACAAGATGTAGGTGAATGTAAGGGCACCAACAAAACAACTTTTTTATTTTCCTTTTTTTTCCTATATTTTTAAACTGAGAAACAGGCCTTATTTTCCCTTCAGTGTAAGTTTTAGCTCAGAGGAAATGAAACCTGTGTATCATAATAGAACTGAAGGTCAGGAGGTTATTAGCTTGCTGTGGCAAGTCCTGTTGATCTAAATCACAACCTCCTGATCAGCACTTCTCACACACCAGGAGCAAGTGGAAGGGAGGTTGCAGAAAGCCACTACCAGGTTACTTCTATCTCAGACTTTGAAATAATTTCTTATCCCTACAGCTTTGTTTCCTTTATAATGTTAATAAACTGAACTGCCAAGGGGGGGGGGGAAAAAAAAAAGAAAGAATGCCAAGAAATAGCATAGGTGTCTTCCACTAGGTCAATGGAAGTCTTAATCTCATTCCCAAGAGTAATCTGAGTGAAGATGGCTTCCTAAAGCATCCACATTTTCTAGCTATCCTAACATTTTAGTCCCCAATCAGTGTAGCCTGTCCATCACCACTGGGGAGAGCAGTCTCTGCTCTTCTCACCAAAAGAACTTGGTTCTGTTCCTCCCCTGCGGGGGAAGTGCTCTTGCAGTCCCATGGTGAGGTAGGGAACAGAGGCAGCTGCAAATCCCAGCAGCAGCAGACACACTGGGGCAGTTACGTGGCCGTATCTGAATTTCTGTAGCACAAACAGAGGGAGGAAAAGTTGCTGTTCAGTGACACATGGGACTGCAGTAGCTCCTGCTGAATTGAACCCATGATGGAATTAGGGTGTGCAGTACTTCCCCCAAGACAGGCCCTAGGTTGGAAACTAAGCACCCTTTCACTAGCCTGTAGCAAAGCCACTGAGGGAAGGGCAACAGGAGCACTCTCGTACTTAACTCACCTCAAAAAACACCCTTCTGTCCTCACCTGGTCCTCAGAGCTTCCAACAGATAAATATGACCATGGTAAATAAATAACTACAGGTGGGGAAGACTACTCTTATTTCAGAAGCCTAAGGGCCAGCCTGTCCTGAGAGACACCAGTGGGTGCTAAAGCAGGCAAAGGTGCAAGGCAAGTGACCCTAGACACCACGGCAAGCAGCTGGGTGAGCACTGAGGCTTGTACAGCACATCTGCTCTCAGCTATATCCTCAAGTTTCACCTCGGGGTAAGACTGTGTCATTTACATATGAGAATCAGACAGATCCTGAGATACCTATTTACAGTGTATTAGAGAGCAGCAGTGAACAATTTTGTATGAACTATGGCCTCAATTGAGGAAGGAGGGAAAAGGTCAATAAACAGAATGGAAGTCTCCTAATTTGATCCATTTTCTGACAACAAACACAGATTGGGCACACTACCAGGCAGCTCCAACAGAAGTAGCAAGGTTAATGGAGCTGCTGCTAGAACATATTGTAGATCTAGTAGTGTCAGTGGCGATAGTGGTAATATTGTAAACACAGTTTGGTTTCCATCTGCTGCGTGGTATATGCCCTTGATAAAAGGGTGATGCATTATGCATTTCTTTGCTCCTAAATTTATTTACTCCTAAAAATGTATAATTATTTTAATAGCCATATACAGAGACGGAAATTCTGCTTTAAAGAAGTCTTATAAAAGATTTCCCTAATTAGGTTAAGGACAACACTAAATCAAAAATATTCTCATAATAAGCATATGATTTTTTTTTCTCCCTTCATCAAGAAACAGTTCAACTACTTCTGCAGTTGGATACTCTCAGAGAGGTTGATGTGAATGCTGCCTAACTCTGGAATGAAGAGTAATAATATTTTACGTTTATATTCATCCTAAGCACTTAACAAATTACAGAAAACACAATTTTGAAGCTATTAATTAAAACTACAAAAGATCTATGTTCCAAGGCAAATTAAAATCAATGGAAAGTCTTACCTTCAATGCAATTGACTTTGGATCAGGCCTTGAGAGATCACTAACACAAAAATAAAGTACCTTTCAGTAGCACTTTGTGCTGAGACACAATAGTTGTGAACCTCAGATTCAACTTCATCCCCTACTCTTAAGGATACACACTGCTGAGCGTGTAGTTTTAATTGTCTTAATCAATGTTTTTAACTAATACTCTGTTGAAGCCTTGATCTGAAATATCATCACTCTCTTCATCAAAATATTTACAAGACAAAACGTGGATCCTTGAAGCTTGCTGTTTGAATTGTGCAGGGTATCTATGGTTACAGTGTGCTATGGATGGTAAGGAGCACTAGCATGCTGTGTCAACGGGAGAACCGTGAGCAGAAAGAACGCCAGACAGCCTGAAGAGTCACACAGTGCCTGGAGAAATAATGTGTGCATTGCAGCCAGGTGATGAGAAGGCAGAAAGCAAAGGGGGAGGGAAAGTGCATGCACACAGCCATATGCTGGCACTAAATGCTAGAAGTGCTGTCCACAAGTGGGAGTTAGTTCATGAGCCTGGGGGCTGGAGCGGGCAGGCAGGAGACAGCCACATGCGTGCTAATGCCAGTGCCACACTGCTCCCTGCCCTGCCCCTCAAACATGGCTTGGCTACACCTTCCTCTGCTGGATTCTCTCTTTTGGAATGGAAATCCAAATCTCTGCTGGCTATTTAACTCAAAAACACCAGAGAAATGATATGGAGACCAAGAAACTGAACAAAGTTGAAGAGATACCAGGAACAGGCATGGGAAAAGGAATGAGAAGGAGTTTTTCCCGTTACTACCTCACTGTTTTTGCACAGAAGTTGATATTTAGCATGTACAGGATGTCCAGTAGAATCTTTTCTGATTAAACTAGAAAAGACTTCAAGTAAATGGCAAAGGATATCACATCATGTCTTGTATTTTACGTTTTCTCCTTAATCTGAAAAAACACTTCTTGGACTTGAAAACCCAGGAAAATGATTTCTTATTAACAATCGTTAATCTCTGTATATAGGGGTATGTTTGGAGCAGCAGAGTCCTGGTGTAAGCTTTAGCATTTACCTTGCCAGGTGGATTGAATACAGGATGAGTGATGGACAAATAAACGTGATAGGTAAATAGACATTAACAGTACAAAGATTAATTCCATTCAATATATACTACTAGCTGGGGACTCTGTTACATCAAAGGCTGCACTGATCACAAGGAACACATCGTAATAAACTTATTTGAAATGCAGAGGTACAAATTCAATTTTAAGAGCTGAGTTTTCACTCTATAAGAATCCAGAATGTGAGTCTGACCACTTCTTAACACACTGGGATCATAGAGACAATTTTTAATGTTCTAAAACAAAAAAAGATTGAATTTTTTTTTTTCCTCTGAAATAGAGATTTGGTGTCAACTGTCTTTTTTCAGAAAAATGGATACTGGGTTTCTCCACACCCAATCCCTGACAAGCATTTTGTTGCATACTATTAAGTTCCTAAATTTTCCAGTTCAGCATTCTACATTTCTTTTAACCACACCACAGACCCCCACCTCTCCTTTTAGGGAAACAGAAATGGAAGAAAAAGAATTCTCAGAAAGTTAGCATCAGTCTTAGGCTCACTAGAGAAGGTGAATAACACAAGTGTAAAACTATATATATATATACACACACACATATATATGAACACAGTTGGAAAGAAAGGGAGAGTTAAAAAGGAGAGAAAAGCTGATGTTAAAAAATTCTCAAATATCCACATCGCCTTCACTTTTTTGCCTTTTCAAATTCCATGAAACTGCAAAGGAAGCTTCTTTTGTGTTCTCTCAAACACTGTGAGCATGCCCTAACAGAACAAAAGAAAGTTTAAAAAAACCTGTTCCATTTGACTATATTTCCTTTGTTTGGTTCCGGTTTAGAGGAGAAAAAAAAATCAAATATGGCTTGGTGGTTCATTCTGGTTTTTTGCTGGAACTGTTTTTAAGCAGCTTTTGAGAGAAGGATATTTTGAGAGACACCTTAACTGAAGCATCTGGATCTAAACTCTAACCTTTAAATTTTCAAGGAATATGCTATACAGGCTTGTTTAGGTGACAGGTTGAGTTTTCCAGTATTTATTTCACTTAAAAAAAAAATAAAATTTGAAAATGCTCCAGTTTCACTGCTAGACTTAACATAAAAAATTATTTTCTAATGAGAGATTGGATGAGGAAGCTAATTTCTCTACAGTGCTGCTCAACGTTACTGACAACAGCACCCTCCTCCTGCCTTGTTATAAAAAAGCTTTTCACTTATAGGAAAATAATAGGAATGCAAATATGGTGTTCAAATGGCAGTATAGATTCAGCAGACTGTTTACAAGAAAAGCACACTGCTCATCCCTGGATGATCTCAGCTACACAGAGACAGATTTAGGTTATATACACACCCAATTCTATAGCTGCAATGGTTACGCTGCAAGTACCAAAAGTCATCAGCAATGATTAGGAGTATGTGGCACTGGAGCTATTTAAGCAACTAAGATAAATACACTCACTGTAATAGGTTACTGTTCAAACACAAAATATGCATTAGCTTTTGACCTGCTGAGCATGTCGTTTAAAAGAGTTACAACAGAAAGCATAGAGAAGATGCAGTATGATCATGATGATTATTACATAGCCAAATGATGCTTACTCACTTACAGGACCCTGACACACACAGGAGACAAACCTGTATCACCTGAATTCATTAGTCCTTTTACTTATTATGTTTCTCTAAACATATGATTACAGTAAATCACATCACTTTTCTCTAACTCCTTTTGATGATGCATGATGCAGTTGGCTAGGATAGCATCCATTTCCCCTAAAACCCATTTTCCTTTCACCCTCCATTTCACACTGCTGCTTTGACACAGAAAATCAACTAGCAATGACCAGTTTGTGTGAAAACAGCTACTGGTAAACAACTCCTGATATCAGAATTATTTTTTTAAATCAAGAGGCGATAGTAAGTTATTTCATTTACCTTTACAATATAAAATACTCCTGTGTATTTAAAGCTTCTGTATCTGAAGTGTATATAAGCTTGCTCATTACTTAAAGATTGAGAATCAGAAGAAACAAAACTGTGCCATGCCATGTACCTTTAAAAACCATGCAACTCCAAAAGCTTTCATGGTATTAAACATGGGTAACAGTAGAACCTGCTCCCTGCAGATTCAATACAGATAGAAAATTTTAATCCTGTGGGCAAATGTAGCAGCTCATATGATCAGATTTTTGATATCTAATTGAGCTTTCTACTGCTACAGAGCTACTCATTTTCTCAGTGCCAAAATACAAAGGGCAAAGTGTCAGCGATGAGGTTTGGTAGTATTTTTCACTCCATATTTAACACTGGATATTTCACGCACGCACACCCCAAAGACTCAAGGTTTGTAACACTAAAAAGTAGCTATTTGTTTAAGGCTTGAGATTTTCAAATGTCAGGAAAATAAAACTTGAACCCTGCAGTATATTCACAGCACTTCTTGTTGGTATTTGGCATCTTAAACATGCCTACATTCAAGAGCATCTGGAATACTATTTCCAACATTCCTACTTAAGAAGTCAAGAGAGCAGTAAGTTCACTAAAAAACATGCCCAAAATACAGCTGCCTGTCACTGCTGGACTATTACAGGGATCCAAAAGAGCTAACTGTAATTTATAAACTACATATTACTGCACAGAACTTTTGACTTCCAATACATAGTCAATTACACCTTTGCATTTGAACAGCCTTTTCACTCCGCACTAAGGAACCACACATAAAAACCAGCCAAAGATATTTTCAGAAAGGCAACACAAAGTAAGCATTTCATTATGTAACTTTGGTTCTATCACTTCGGGAAGCAGTCCCTGTACTGCTGCTGAAATAATGCCATAGCAACAAGAATTCTTTATTCACAGGCTATCTTACCATTTTCCTCAAATTATTTCCAAGAGCAAGGACTGAAAAATACAAACTTGAAATATTTTCATGTTTTCAGCCTCTTTTTACCAATACATTATGTTACTACTTCCATTTGGTACGCACTGATTTCCCTTGCAGCTGCCTTTTGACAGCTGCCCAGCTGAAACGAAACAAGAGCAACATCTAGAGAGCAAGTGGAGGAGATCTAACTGCACCTCCTAAATGCACCATGCTCTCTCTTTCCCCTACAGCCACAAAAGAGCTTCCCCTTCCAGGGAAACCTCTTCAGCACAATGCTGTTGGCTCTGGAATGGCCTGTGCCTACTATAACTGATGGAAACCCTCTTCTGGGAAACAGAATGGGAGATGTTCCCGTGCAGTGGCATTTCCAGACAATGACCTCTTCAGTTTTTAATGCATCTCTTATTTTTCACTACAATTATAAAAATATTTCATTAATCACTTCTCATTTATACTCTGTGATAAGCAAAGCCAACCATAGCTCTTGAAAAGGACTGTTTTCCAGGCATTTATTGCTGTGATACACAGTGAAATTGCTCCAACCACATGAATCTCAACTGTTACCTGTGATATGGGAAGCATTCATTTTACACCTTCTTTAGATTAGTCTAGTAAATTTTTTAAGCTGAAATACTCTTCCTCCACTCTAAAACTTTATAGCCAGTACTTTTTCAAAACTGAATTGATACACATTGCAAATTATTCAGCTGTAAACAACTGTGCATCTTGTATTCAAAAATTCTTGACAACAGAAATCCTCGTGAGTTTGATAGATCTTGCCAACTAATTATTTTAAAATGAAAAAATTGTAGATAGTAGTATGTACATTTTGCCACTGACTGTATTGGAAAAAAAAGATTATTGCAAGATTCACAACATAAAATATTTTAAGAAATATTATATATTTCAATTTCTTCTTGCTTCAATTTTAGATCAAGTCTAGAACTACTCCTTTAGACTACAGTTATTTGAAAGGCTGCTATTGCCTGGAATGTTTATTTTATAATTCCCAGAATATATCTTTTATAGATTTCTACTTTTTATGGAATCATGTAATCTCAAAAAACAGTAAAATACACATTTATATTTTTACTTCTCAGTTTATCTTTTATTCTTGGATCAACAGAAGAGTTATTTAATGAAAAGCTATCTTAAATAAGAACTATCTGTCACAAACCTGTCTAAACTCAAACTAAACCATATTTTATTCCTTATGTAGATTATGTCAGGGCTTGATTTTCCAACAGTGCTAATAATCTTAAAGATAACTCTGAATTTTATTTGCTATCTTTCCTGTGATGACCTTGAATGACACAAATGGTTATACACAGCTGGATTGCAAACTTTTTCCTGCTAGGCACTGACATATAAACACTTTCTGTGTAGTTTGTAATCATTATATTGGTTATTTCTTTTAAAATATACAGTTCTTGGAGTTTAGTGCTTCTCCTGGATTTCTTCAGAAATAGTGTCTGCATTAACATCACTATGACAGTACTAAATTTCTGGAGAAGCAAATATATTTAAACCTAAGTATCAGAGAAATGCATGTCCAACATGCAAGTCAAATGTTAATAAAGTCACCTCAACTGTACCTTTTTTATTCTGCTTGCAAAATAGTAGATGTGAGGATGACCAGAAACCTCAGGCCACCTTTATGGCACAAACATGTCAGATGATAGACTGGGTAAAATTGCATCTATTGCTACCTGCAGTACTTAGTAAGTGATGCTGATCAAAGCAGGATCACCATTTCTGCCAGTTTATCTACTGCTGGACTCCGAGTACAGATTCAACTGTGTCTTACAGCAAGCTCAATCATAGAAGCTTGCAAACTAACATTTCTGTTCTAATTCAAAGAGTATGATAACTTGTAGAAAAGCTCTGGATTTTGTTGACCTAGAGCATTTTCAGGAGTAGTTCCACAATAGGTTCAAACTGATCTAGGAGCTCCCAAAGCTGCTGTTCATCTGCACTGGCAATGCTGACAGCAGAACTGTTCAGGACCATCACTCACACCTACTCCTGAAACACCAAACTGTCCTGAGTGACAGTTCCTGAATGACAGTTGCCTTCAGAAGGGGGGTGACAGCAGGTTTTCTGGTGGTGTTTTCCTTCTTTCCTCCCTCTGATGGGGCTACTGCACCCTTGCAATTGCCAGTGTAAGCCAACAGAAGAAATACAGGGGAAGAGGTGAAGAAAACTGCCTTTCTGACCAGCACAGCCTCAGAATGGTCTATGCTGATCTCAAAACTGCACTATCTCTGCCCAGATATTCATGCATTCATTTCTATATACTATTTGTGTTGCTTTTCCTTTAAGTTCCTTTTTTGATGTAATAGATCATGCTTTCAATAGCTACCACACTACCATATTAAATCTTACAGCCATTAGGCAAAAAAAAAAAAAAAAAGTAAAATAGGAACTTCAAAGGTTAGATGTGGGATAATAAATAGAAGAAATTTCATTTCCACTTCCTTGGTGTTTCAAACACGTTATTTTCCACAGGCAAACATAAGAAAGAAAGGTCACAATGTTCTGACCTCAATGTTTTTTTCATCTTTTTCCTTGCATTCCAAAGTTTTTGTCCTAGCTATCAGTGTGAAGTGACACATTCATTTATTTTCTTCTTCTTATTAAATAGTAAGTATATTGTGCAAATAACAACCTTCCCCACATCGGGGTGCATTCATCCCACCTTGCAACATTAAGGGGCAAAAAGCCACCTCTAGGTGATTGGCAAATTAATTCTTAAAAGCTTCCCTCTGTCCACCTGAAAGTAGGGCTTGAAAGCCAAATCTGTCATAACTTTCAACCACTCCAGAATATTCTGCAATATAGCTCCTTATTCCATCTGTTGTGGGAATTCAGAGGGGCTGCATCTGCTCTGCTTTGCACAAAGCTCTTCATTTGGAACAGGAATGAGTGTTTACTCCTCAGATCTGTGTGCTGACTGGAAAGCAGTCAGAGAGCACCCAGTGAGAGGTGCAAGTGGCAGGGTGTGCCTGGGACCCTGCTCTGCCCTGTTGAGTCCCAGTAAGAGGAAATACTCTGAATGGGGGGCATCTACAAGAGGAAGCCACTGGATCCCTGGCTGGCAAGGATGTGCTCTGTGCCAGAGGAACCTTCATACTCTCAGCCAACACATTTTAAATGACACGTGTCCTTAAATGCTGTTCTCTCTTTAATTAAGTTTTACCCACTAGTTTGGAAAAAATCAATAGTGCTACATCTTTACACTTGTTGATCCCATTATGAAGTGATGTGGCAAAGACTTATCACCAAGCCTAAGTGCCTCTTTTCTGCAAAGGCTGAACTTCGTAATGCATTTTGCATCTAAAACCAATCAGCACAGAAAAAACAAGCCTCAACAAAACACACCAAGAAGCCTCATGTCTCTAAGTGCACTGAGTGCATCACAAAGGCACTGTCCTAAGACACAAAAGTGTTTCTTTTCCTGCACTCTTCAGAGCATCAAATTAAGCAAATACAGAAGTTCAAAATATTTTTTTTCAATATATATATATAATCTGCACTCTAGAGAAAAAAATAAGCATCTTACTACTTACCAGTCTTTTGCTCTCAGAGACAGGTGGTCATTCACTCATTCAGTAGTTCTAAAAAAGAAGAAAGCAGGAATGTTTATTTTAGGTGTCAAGGTCATGTTTAAATTGATATAAATATCCAAAATTCGGCACTTTTCACACACATTTAAAGAAGACAGTAAAATAAAGAAGTGTCAACAGTGTTCTGTAAGCTCTCCACTAACCCAAAGCCCCACAACAGATTTGGCCATGTCTGTGGAAGAGAACATCTGCTTCTCCACTCTTCTTTATTATGGCTCTCCAGTCCTTAAGTACAGATTCATTTACACGTCTGTTCCTTATGGTCCTAGTGCAGGTTTGCCTCACAAATTACAGCCACCTGCAGCTTTTTAATGCCATTATGGGGAATTTGGAAATATGAGTTCAGACAATTCAAAAAACCAAGGGTCACGACTGCATATATTTAAACTTTTCTTATGTCATTTATGCTGCTTCGGTGCTTTCTTCACATAAGTAGAAAATGCAGCTCCTGCCTAACTCAGAGTCTCTGACAGTTCAGACAAAAGCAGTTCATCTGAAGATTAGTTAAAAAAAAAATTCAGCATACATCTCACAGAAAAAACAACAACAAAAAACCACAACAAACAAAAAAACCCAGAGCACAATAATAAAAACATCTACGTATATTTACAGGAAATCCAAAACACTTTTTCACACCAATCTGGCCAACTTGCCAAACAAATATATAGACACAAATATACATACACATTATCCTTATATATTT
>VYZU01079486.1:0-15955 GCA_013401355.1 Ceyx cyanopectus
TCTAAACCTCCCTTGTTGCAGCTTGAAAATGATGGCTAGATCCTGCCAGTATGACCTATGAGGCCTAGTAGGTCTTATGAGAAAGTGAGATGATAAAATGTATCCCTAAATTAAGAATCCTTCACCAATAAGTTAGCAATGCTATCAACAAAATGGGCATATAAACACATATAGCATAAAACAGTGAGCCACTTGAGCTGCAAAGTCTTGATCACATTCAGTGCCCCCATGGTGGGCTCACAAAGGAATTGATAATTTTGACACACATCTCTACTCTGCTGTTCTATGTCACTAACAGCTCTTGCACACAAAGCTCGACAGACTCCAGAGATGCACAGCCTAGCAAAATACCTACACAGTTTTTGCCAGGTGTACTACTACACCTACAAGGTTTGCCTGACATGGTTTGATAGGTGCTTAGATACAAAAATGTAAAATCTGATACTCAGTTGGAATCCTGGAAAGGAATTCCAAAAGACAATCTGGAGAAACAAAGCATTCTAATAGTTGTTACATGCCAGTGGGGCAAAATTAATCAACATTATTTGGAAGCTGAGTATAAACAACTCAAACATAAGGCTTAGACAATTGCCTTCACTAAGTGTTAAGTGCAGGGGGAAAACATGCTGCCAGAAAAAGTACTGTATCTAAAGGTGAGCAGAGCTATTTCCAGTACAGGCAGGCTCAGCTCAGCCACTGCTGGCCTCACCCCAACATGGCTCCCTGGCTCCAGCACGAACTCTACAGTCCATGGCTAAGAAACACATGACTTTGAATCCCTAGCATTCCATGGATATATTTTGCCTGAAAACACAGCAACTGGCTTATCTGCACAAGATTGAATTCATATCTACCTATAAATACAGCCTCCCTATATAATGTTTTTCAACATATCCTAGGCTATTTAAATGAAAGCATTAAACAGACTAAATTAAATAATTCTCTTCCTTGCACTTCACAGATAACATCCCATATATCAGAAAAAATATCCCATGGAAGAACTTATCACCTACTCCTTGACATCTCTTATTAGGAAAGAGAAATTTAATCCCTTCATAATTAACATTTTTGGGGGATCACTGAGTTTAAGCAGTTTGCTTTTCCCTTTCTCTTGTATATGTACTATATGCCATGGTGTTTCTTCACAGTAACACTTTATAGAGCAACATAGTCACTATNCATTTTCCTGCAATGGAAGCAAGAACACCCATGGAAAAAAATGTCTGTGTAAACATGACAGAAGAACAGAAAGCTGTGTTACCACTACACAGGGTACAACCTCAAAAAATTGTCCTAGCAGACTTCCAAGCATTACAGGGCTCAAAGAAGAAGAGTTGATTAATCTTAATAAACACCTACAATATTTGTAAAGTATGGAAGAGAAAATCATCACTCTGAGAGAACAATTCACACAACTGACAGAGAAGTATTTCATTTGAGTCACAATGGGTTAAGAAAACACAATATTGATAAGGGGGAATAACAGATGAAAGGAAGAACAGATGAGACCCAGACACTACATCCTTATTACCAAAACCAAAAATAAATCCAGAAAGCTCAGTTGTGGAAAAAAACCCCCAACAACCAGGGAACAAAGCAGCTGTCTGAACTGAAATATTCTGTCCACAAATCATGACAGCTCCCCTTGAACTACGTTGATCTGCAATACAGACCTAACAACAACAAAAAAATTAAATCTAGAAAGCAAAACAATCATACAACTAAAATATAAGCCACAGGTTTACTAGAAACACAAAAGACTTCTGACAATCTTTTAAATAGCTCCAAGCAGAGCTTCAGTCTTCTGAAATGGAATTCCTAAGCGTGAAAATGAAAACAATCAACCCTGAAACTTTAACAAATGGTTTTGAAAGAAAAAAAATGCAGCTTTTAGATTTAATAGAAGTTTTTCCTTGCCTCAGTTTATGACAGGAAGATTACTTTTTAAGTTAGAGATGAATCGACACTTAGATATGTTTTGGAGACCGTTTAAGTCAGAAACTGGGATGAAAATTTCACACATAGCCATTTATTAAAGAATTAAATAAGTTAAAAAATAAGTTCCACCCTAAATAGATTTGCTTTTTGGAATTCTACTTTTGTAATTTTGAGAAGGCATCTCATACTTACTATGTCATACATTAAAAAACAGGTATAAAAGAAAATATTTCAAAAGTTTAATGGAAAATAAATAAGCATTTGATTAGTTGCTAAGGGGAAAAAAAAAAAAAAAAGACAAGTTTGCTGAAAAGATTTTAAGACCTCCCTGATGGGAGTGTGATGGAATAAATATAAGTTAATGACAACAATGTTAAAACATGTGAGTACAACTCCATGATGTGTCCAAAGTGTATTTCTGCAGTATTTTTTTCTAACAGCATCTGCCACAGTTCCTGTTTGAGTGTTTGAGAGGCACAAAATCTTCAGCTTCTCTATGTAGAGAACAACTACATCCAGTTCTAATCATTATTCCTGTATTTCAAAGATCTTCTATCTTCCTCTTAAAAGAAGGTTGATGAAAGAACAAGTAAATACAGAGAATATTTTTTTTATGCATCTGGAAGGTATATTCTGTTTACATGAATGCTATCAAATAACTTTTTATTTCTATTCTCTCCCAAATCTTAGTTTCATTATCAAACACATTTTATGCATGTCAGTTCATTCTTAGCTTCCATCCAAAGGAATTTGTTCTTTCCCATCCCTTCAAAGACAAAATCTTGTATATTTCAATTCAGAAACGTGCCCATCAACAGGATACCACTAAGATTAGGTTCTTACAATGTCTACACAGCTCTACACTGTTGTTCCAGCAAGTTTTACACACCCAAACTCTCTGTTTGGGGCATATGTGGAACCTAGAGGATACTGATACACTGAATCTCTAATTATTTATAATTGCTTCAACTCCCTTTTTCAGAGAGTAAAGTGGAAATTTGATCTAAAATACTGTTTGGGATTTTTGGCTGTTAGAATTTGATATGCTATTCTTGAAAGTACACTAGTAGTAACAGTGTGAGACACAATAATATCTTGGTTGCTATTACTGGTTTCACACATCATTTAATACTTACATATATGTCAAACAGCCAAATTATATTACAACTGAAATGAGAGCAGTTGGTGTAGGAGGAATAAGCCTCAGTATTTAGTCATGCTTCCCCTCAGTAGGGAAGTAAGAAAACAAGGAGATTTGCAGTATTGAATAAAGGATCAGAAAGGACTACCTTGCCCCTCAACCCCAAAATGACAAACAATATCATTAATTTAGTTTCTTTATGGCCTCAGAAACATAACTTAATGCTGTATTTGAAACAGTTAAGCCCATTAGTATAAACACACAGGTTGTCTCCAAGACCCAGGGCAAGCCCAACCAATGCACAGAGCAGGATTTCTCTCTATTAGCCCCTTTCCTCCTCTCTCCCAGGGGAGGGTAAAAAGGGGAATAAGCAAAAAGATAAAAGCTCACCCAACACTAGAAGTTAAGACTATAACAAATGTAACAGATAACAGGAGTAAAGCAGGAAAAGGAACAGGAAGGGCAGAAGGATCCAGAACTCTGTACCAAACCCACTCTGAGAAGGTGATGAATTGCGAGGAGCCAGGCCCAGCTGAGCTGAGATGCCCCTGCAGCTCCTAGGGCCCAGGAAGGAACAGACCCTCCCAAGTTTTCCACCTCCTTGTTCTATGGAGTATGGCAGGGAAGGGGAGGGAATAAAAACTGCCCTCTGATTCCTCAGGGTCCCAGGGTTACCATCTGTACCACCTACTCAGTCTGTTCACCCTTAAACCACACAACAGGAAAACCTCAGTTTTCTACTATTTCTAAACCAGAAGCAAATTCATTTAAAAAAATGCATTTTCTGTGGGAAGGATTTGGCACAGTATGAACCTCTATTTCTCCTAGCTTCCCAACATCAAAAATGCAATATCCTTCTGGGTGGTTTCAAGGATGAGCTCTATTCAACTGGAGGGTAACCTCTACTTTACACTGAAGGAGAATAAGATTTATCCCATTTCTGTTCCATCATGGTCTCCACTAGCAAAACCAGAGAAAGCTGATTATCCCTCTGTATCATTTTCTCTTTACAAATTGAAAAGAAAGAACACAATAAAAAGGAGACAACTATGATAAATTAATCAAAGGAAGGGGAAAAATTGGTACATAGGGAGAAGAAAACAACTACAAATTAAACCAACAGAGCCATAAGGAGCTACTCAAAAAATAATAAAAAAAACAAACCAACAAACAGCAAAACCAATTGAAAGACCAACAGACAGACGTTACTGTAATATACATATACTTTTATATAGTGGACTTTCACACAGTCTGACAATCCAGATGTACTGATGGCATGAAAATATTATTTTTTCCTCTGCCAGTATAGTCTGAATTGGCAGTGCTAACCTCCATCAAAAGAGGTAAGGGCATCACTTAGACTTACATAGTCTAGGGGGTAGGATGGGTCACACCCAAGGGTACTGAGGGAGCTGGAAGCTATGCTCACCAAACCACTTTCCATCATTTATCAGCAGTCCTGGCTGATTGGAGAAGTCTCAGTAGACTGGAGGTTAGCAAATTTGACACCCATCTATAAGAAGCATAGGAAAGAAGGATCTGGGGAACTCTAGGCCTGTCAGCCTGACCTTGATGCCAGGGAAGGTTCTGGAGGTAATCATCATAAGTGCCATCACATGATGCATGTACAGGACAACCAGGGGATCAGGATCAGTTGGCATTGGCTCACAGAATAAATCACAGAATGATAGGGGCTGGAGGGGACCTCCAAAGATCATCTGGTCCAAAGCCTCTGCCAAAGGAGGCCTAGAGCAGGTCACAGGGGATCATGTTCAGGAGGGTTTTGAATGTCTCCAGAGATGGAGACTCCACTACCACTCTGAGCAGCCTGTTCCAAGACTCTGCCACCCTCACAGTAAAGGAGTTCCTCCTCATGTTTAACATCTTTCTATATTTGTTTGTGCCCATTATCTCTGGTACTGTCACTGGTCACCACTGAAAAAGGACTAATCCTATCCTCCTGACTCCCACCCTTTAAGCATTTAAAAGCATTGATAAGATTCTCCCCTCAGTCTTCTTCAAATTAAAAAGACACAAGCCCCTTAGATCTTCCTCATAAAACAGATGTTCTAGTCCCCTAATCATCTTCATAGCCCTTTGCTGTACTCTCTCCAGCAGTTCCCAGTCCTTCATGAGCTAGCAAGCCCAGAACTGGACACAGCACTCCAGATGCCACCTCACCAGGGGAGAGGTGGTGTTGAAAAGAACTGCCCTCAACTAGGTGGCCACACTTTTCTTGATGTGCTTGATGTCACAGGATTATTGAGGCTGGAATAGACCTCCAAGATCACCAAGTCGAGCCTAAGACCTAACCCTAACAACACCTAACTAAACCATGTCACTAAGTGCCACATCCAATCTTTCCTTGAACACCACGAGGGATGGCAACTCCACCACCTCCCTGGGCAGCCCATTCCAGTGTCTAATGACCCTTTCCCTAAGGAAGTGCTTCCTCATGTCCAACCTAAACCTCCCCTGGCACAGCTTCAGGCCACATCTTCTCACTGGTTGCCTGGGAGAAGAGCTCAGCCCCCACCTGACTAAAGCCTCCTTTCAGGTAGCTGTAGAGAGTGAGGAGGTCTCCCCTGCCTCCTCCAGGCTGAACAATCCCAGTTCCCTCAGCCTCTCCTCGTAAGACTTTCCCTCTAGTGCCTTCCCCAGTCTCCTGACTCTCCTCTGGACCCACTCCAGCACCTCAAGATCTTTCCTGAAGTGCAGGGCCCAGAACTGCACCCAGTGCTCAAGGTGAGACCTCACCAGTGCCAGATACAGGAGGAGTCCTGTTGGACATCCCTAGTCCTGCTGGCCACACTATTCCTGATACAAGCTAAGATCCCATTGGCCTTCCATGCTACCTGGGCACACTGCTGGCTCATGGTCAGCCAGTTGTCATCCAGTACTCCCAAGTTCCTCTCAGCCAGGCCACTCTCCAGCCACTCACCCCCCCAGGCTGTAGCACTGCACGAGGTTATTGTGGCCAAAGTGTAGGACCCTGCACTTGGTCTTGCTGAACTTCATCCCATTGGCCTCAGTCCATTGACCCAGCCTGGCCAGATGCCTCTGCAACATCTCCCTGCTCTCCAGGAGATCAGCACTCCCCCCAACCTAGTGTGTCTGCAAATTGACTAAGGGTAGACTCACTGCCCTCATCCAGGTCATCAAGAAAGATGGTGAATAGAACCGGGCCCAGTACTGAAGCCTGGGGGACACCACTAGTCACTGGACACCAACTGGATGTGGCATCATTCACTTGATTGGACTCAATGATCTCAAAGGTCTTTTCCAATCTAAATGATTCTATGCTTTTGTGATCAATATATAACAGCTGCAGAAAAATTGGCATCTTTACACTTTGGAATGCAATAAGTGTCATCTAGGGAAGCAATTTTAAAAACAGAAATCAACAGAGAGAAAAAATACTTGGACATTAGTTAGCATGTTTCTTTATATCATTTCCTGACAACTTAGAGGTTTATGATTGGTCAAAGGTATTGATTTATTCATAATTTTTATGGATTATTTTTTTCCCCAAAAAAATAACTTTCCCAAAATTCAGGATTTTACCATTTTCTTGTATGCCATCCAAATACTCCTATTTGAAAATGAAAGTAAGGCAACCTGTGCAAACTGAATTTGCATATCCTACATTAGATGATAAAAATCTTTTCAGCTATTTTCAGGTCTATGCATAAAAGGCTAAAGAAGGCCACAGGATTAGTGCAGGTACTCTTACACATATGCCCAGACATGATGGACCAGAAAGATGTTTTCTTCCTCTACAGAAGAGTTTTATGTTGGATATAGAATGGTATCTGATATTTTTTCAGGAAAGTACTGCTCATAGCTTATTAAAAAAAGCCTAAGAATTATCTCAAATTTTCTCCTACTGGTGTTTGTAGGCACTCCACCTGGCACAGTACTGGATTCATTAGTAGGTCAAAACAATTTCCAGACCATGTACCTTATAAAAGACCATTGTATTCATACCACTGTATTCAGACTGGTTATTTAGAGTTAATGGGCATATCTGGGGTTTCTGAGGAGCAACTGTACCATTGGATGTGTGAAGCATTCCCAGCCATTCTCTCTCTAGTGATTAAAAAAAGTTTCCTAGTTTCCTGGGTTTTTATCTGGAGATTATAAGTTTTTCCTGCATGGAAGCATTATTGAAAGCTATTTATCTATGCCTCCCTAGGGAAAAACAGCTGGGCACAAATGGTGGTTTAAAGGATTACATAACATTACTCACTATAGGCTACTTAATATCTGTAAAACTCACAACAAAATCTTCTGACAGATCAGACTGCCTTTATTTAAAGAAATTTTGGGTTGTTTGTTTTTTTTTCCCCCCTTTGGAAAGCACTGTATTATCCAGCAATACAAAACACACAACTTCTACAAGGACTGGGTAGTTTTGTACTCTTTGTCTAAGATTTTATGGCTTGCTGAATAAATGGGGAAGAAATGGGCATATTAGCAGCACTCTAGATTCTAGTCTTAGAAATATTCCTTTCTGACCCTTTCTTTGCATAACATTACCTAGAAGCCAGAATAAAGTTAGAGAAGTAGAAAGGATGTTTGTACTTAAGTGAAGGTCATCTATATTGATATCTGAATCCTTAAAAGGATCCAGAGACTCACTCTTCAAGACTGCAGATTTTTGTTTCAGTACCCCAAAATATGGGCTCATTTTGAGACCAGTTTATATCAAGACCCTTTCCGCTCCCGGCTTTTAGCATCTTTCTCCATTGTCAATCACTGCTATACAAAATGTGAATTAAATTTGGCAATGATGAGGTTAAAAATGAGGTACAAATGAGGAGGTACAAAAACTACACACTTACTGTCTTGAAACACATTCAGCCACTGCTGTTGTGGGATGGAAATGTTACAGGCTGCAATTGAGCTGAATTTCAAGGATTGAGATTAAAAAAAAAATAGTTCATGGGGGAAAAAAAAAAAGTTCATAAACTGTTACAGGATATGAAGAACCACTTAGGAAATGCTACCTATTTGCATTTGCAAAAACTATTTTAGTGATTTTGTTTATTATACAGCTATAATTTGGTTATTATAAAGTTATAAAACCCATCACAAAATCAAATCTTTTCATATCTGTGTAAATAGAGCTTTTGGGTTTGATATTGCTTATATACCAATTACATTATGATATATGCAATAATATACACAATATACATGTAAGCTGCATGTAATATGCAGTGTCATTTTTAATTTATTACAATGTGAACTTTGCAGACTAAGGTAAAACTTAGAATTCGTGACTGACACATGCTCTTTGCTTTCCAGGTAATATTTTATTTTCCTCTACTTTCCACTAATTTTTCCCTTTTTCACTCTCAGTCTGAGGATGCCAAGTTATCAGACTAGGACAAGTGGCAAGAACCCTGTTTTCTTAAACCCAGAAAATATTTTAATATGTTTTTTTTTGGTCCAGCCTTGCTTTGGTCCAAAAAACTAAGAATGTGAAATTTTACGCACCTGTTATTGACCAGGGACTCCAGAGAAATTTACCACATATCATTTTCAGAAGAGATCTGTTTGGAGTACACTGCCTTAAACTATGTTTTTCTTAAGTGTCATTTTAGTTAGACAAAAATTTTTATTAAGTCACCTNTCTTTATTCTAAATAATGAATATAATACAGCCAGGAATTTGTTGTAAACTTTAAATCTGTTTTAGACTTTAATTGCATTGCATTCTAGTGACAAGTTGTATCCTAAACCAGCTGGACATTTGGCTGTCATTGTGAAGAACTTCCCCATTTTTAATTCATTTATAAATAACCTAAAGACATAATATTTATAATTAAGTCTTTTATCAGAACATAAATTGTATTTAAAGATAAAAGAGGCACATCCACATTGAGAGCTCTGCCTGCTCAAACTTACTGGGGCTTGTGAACATGAGGCTCTGCCTGGAGCCGTTCATGTCCATGGCAAGAGCAGGCTCCTGTCTCAAGCACAGAAGCCTCTCAGCAATCTATTACCAAACATGACCATTTCAGATCTTGTCAGAAGTCACCTGCAGATCTCTGAGTGTTTAATACTTATATTGTCACCTGCAGATCTCCGAGAATGTTGAATGCCTATACTGTCAACTGCAGAAGTTACATGTATAGTATTGAACAGTGAGGAAGCTATAGGGCCATAGCATTTTTCTCCAGATTTTCTTTTTGAAGTGGTAAGAAGTTAAATTGTTGCCTTCAGCATTAAAGGTAGGGGGCTGCCAATGTTTCCACTACCTCACCAGCTTTAGTTTCAATGGTATTTTCTCAAAGAACAATAACTAGCACCTCCTATCTAGTATTTCCACAATAACAAGTCTCATTTTCTCTTTATTTTCAGAAGGCCTTTCAGACAACTTTTACCAATGTCACTTTGCCATTCCATATATATTTCTTCACTCATTTCCACCCACGTTTCTTCAGAAAGACAGCTTCTGATCTGGGCAAAATTTATGCCTGCTATAGGCTCCAGTTAAGCAGGATTTTTTTTCTGTTGGCTATAGTATTCTATTGTAACAGAAGTGAAAAAAAGTTTAATTGTACACTTACTGACCTCTTTTACCATGATGAGAGAGCCCTTATCCCTTCTTTTCAGTTTGTCTGGTGGAGTTTCAGTAGCAGGAGAGGCTGTTACTGGTGGGGCTACTGTAAAAAAGCTTCAAGAAGCTCCTTTGACTCCAAGTCAGACCTGCCCTAGCCAAGGCTGAGACAATCATTACCTCTGTGATTACATATTTAAGAGAGGAAAAGCTGTTGGGAAACTTCTTTTGAGAGCACTTCTGTTTGAAGAGGAGTAGAACAGGGAAGACACAACCACACAAACATGACCTAGGTCAGTGAGAAGGAGTTGGGGAAGCACAGGGGACTAACCCTTCCTCTTTAACCATTCTTCTTCAGCCCATGGTGAGATGGCAGGTTGAGCCCCTATAGCCCTTAGAGATAAATGGGGGAGAAGAAACCCTTCTGCAATCCATCTTGGAGATGGTCTGGACTGTCCTTCCATAGGCATCTGGCCAAGATCCTGGGCAAGCAGGTCTATCTGGCCCTGATGAAGCAGAAAAGGATTGGATCAGATGACTGCCAGAGTTCCCTTCCAACCTCAGCCATTCTGTGATTCTGCAATTTCATATGGAGATGAGATAAATTAATTATTCTGTCTAGCTTTTGGGGGGAAAATACTCCAAAATGATTTAGTACTATGGATGCTTACTAATTACAACTGATTAAAATTATAAGCCTATAAAAAAGCCTCAATAGTCCATGTATTAGCCTATCAGCTTTATTGTTGTTTCTGATCCAAATAGCTATCAACTTTTACTAGATAGTACCCTGAAATTTCGCTAATATAAATGTAAAAAATAGAAATAGTAATAAAATGACTCATTTAGAGTCTCCATAACCTTCAGTTGTATATGACAATAAAATAGATTCTTAATTTTTACTTAGGTTTCTTTACCATAAAGTTAGGCAGTTAAATTACACTGAGGCATCTTCATTTAGTTATATTTCTGACTGTTGTGCTTGATTAATAGCTTTGAATAGAAACAAATTGTAAAGTAAGAAAGAAATAATATTGATCAATTACAGGGTTAGGTTTTTGTCTTTTTTTCACTCAACCCATACTTTTACCCAGTAGCAACTTTACTACATTTTCTCCCAGGTACACTGGGTGCTGTACTAAACTAAACTAAACTACACTAAAGCCTATTGTGTCATTTAGCTTAGCCCAGAACACATCCTCCAATACAAAAGAGATGTGGAGAGTGCCCTGACACTGCTCTAACAACACACCCCAAAGCCAAGCCATTTCCTGACTCAGCTGCACAGGAACAGATCCCAGAGCACCACAGCACAAAGCAGCAGGACTTTGCTCCCCTGGGCACCCATGTACATTTGTTCAGGGACAGCAACACACAGAAGGCCTTGCTGTGGGAATACTTCCACTCAAGTTAGACTGACTAGAACACTCTGATCCCAGTACTAATTAGCACAGATGAGTCTACAATGGAGCTATTCCCTATAGAGATGCTCACACCATCAATGCCTTCCCGTGCTCTTTTTCTATTTCCTCTCTGGGACTGGTGGGTATTGAATGGCTGATGGTCACAAAACTAATTCTGACTGCTGAGAATGAAAAATTACAGAACATAAATGTATGAATGGAATTGCATTAGGGGATAGACTTTGAATGGAAAAATTAATGACAAAAATATCTTTCACCTCTGGCTACCAAGGAGAAAAAAACAGGTGAACAAAGGAGGATGAAAATTCATGACAAAGAGCAGAGGGTCCAGGAAGCACCTGCCCACTACACTGAAATGCCAACATATGCAGTACTTTAAAATTGCTCTTCTGTCCTCAGATATGACAAGAACATTCCAGTGAAGCTGCAACTAGTAAATGTCTGTTACCTATTGTCATGGTTTAGGGTCAGGGCAGCCTACTAGACTGATAACAGATGCTCTCTGTTAAACCCTCTCTCTCCCCGAAGGGGAAGAGAAAGGGAATTAGGGAGACACACTGATTAGAAAAGGAAACTAGAACAGCTTTAATAAAAATTAAAATAATAATAAAATATATATGTACAAATATATACAGAAGCAATATTCAACATAAGCCCTCTGATGGCAATTACACCACCATCACCACTGATGCTGTGGAGCAGGCACTGGGAGAGTCCCAGACTGGGCCCAGCAGCAAATGGGAGCTGTGTGCACTGGAGCAGGATTCTGGTACTGGTGTCAGGAACACAGAGATCAGGATCAAAGGCAGAATGGACAAAGCCCTTCTTGGTGCTCTGAAGAGAACAGCCCCCTGAGAGAAGAACAACCAGACCTTCCTGATCCCTCAGCTTTATTCTGATTATGATGTGTATGGGCTTGAATCCCTTCCTGGTCAGTTTGGGGTCACCTGTCCTGTTCGCTCCTCCCTGCAGGTGCAGCTTTTCACTTTCTGCACCCCCAGTGTGGTGCACAAGATCCAGCAGCGGCCTTGGTCTGCACACCAACCCTTGGCACTAACTCTAACCATGGGGTGTTATCACTGCCAGCAGCAGACACTGCCTGGGAAAACACACTGCTGACTGAAGACAGTGCAGTGAGAAAGAAGAAATTAGCTGAAAAGTAAAGTCACTGAACAGAATTAGTTCTAACCCAAAGCAGGACACCTATGTACCCTTTTAGTCTTGAAATCCTCTTGCTCTTCTAGCCATGTGAAGTGATTTAATGTGCAAAACAAAAGCACTGACATTATCAATTCAGTTTTCTGTCAGGTTTTGTCTTTTTCCTTTGGAAAAAAAAAAAGTGATAAAGGAAACTGGCTTAGTAGTAAGAACCATGGGAGACATTATGGACACTGCTATTCTTTTTGAAGCATCCTACTTTGCTCTATAGTTTTGCTCTCCATCTATCACATCAGTCGGAGAGATATGACTCCTGGCATTTCCCTACAGAACCCTGGGTCATACCCATGTGGCAGTCAGCTGCAAACACAATCTTCTTTCATCATCTCATTTCTATAGAGGCCAAAACCTGAACAGACTCTCTGCTCAAGAAGAAATGTATGCAGTTATAGGGGCTTGGACCCCTTAACCAGAAGCCTCAAGTGTGCTCAACAAACAAGGTCTTCACTAAATCCCATTCTATAGAAAAGCAGATATGAAAAATTGACTTGCTTATGCTGACCAAGCATATATAGTTTCCATTATACAAACAAAAATCTGACACTATCTGGTACAATTATTGTGCTGGTAACTTGCACTTATCTTTACCTTATCTTAGGATTTCTTCTGATACAAACATTCTCCACCTTTCATTTCAAAACCTATCACGACACTGTATTTTCCATTTGCATAAGACTTGTAAGTCCCTTATAAAAAAAAAATATTCAATCATACCATGTTGTTTTCAGTGCTGTTCTTTGCTTGATTCCTCATCTACCATGCACTGTCCCTGCTGACTTTGCACATTTAGAGATATTATGGTAGAATGCTTTGCAGCTGAACAGTAAGATTTAAGGAATGTTTTCTGCAATCTCATTTCTATGAATATCATGTCACCACTTGAAGATTCCTGTCTCATGTTTCCATTTTCCTTACTATTGGGATTTTTTTCTGGACTGTTTCCTTAGATGCCTTTGATTCAATGTTGCAATCCAACAGTTCTGTGCCAGCAACTCCCTCTTTTTATACTAATCATTAATGAAGTTGCGCAATTAAGGATTTTATTTTTGAAGTAAACTAAAGTACCACAAAGGTGTCAGAAAACACAAAATTCTTGGATGTTCAATCCTTCAGGTTATGTAGGCAATCAACAACCTGCTCCAAAATAAGCCTTGCTGGGCTTTATAAATAGTCTCACTGCTGTAAACAGGATTGTTCAGTGCAGCTATTTGTGTGCATTATCAGGTTGAGTAGCTATCAGCTGTCACCACTACAGAGCTACCATTTTATCTAAAATAGGTATTTTAGCCATGGACTGAAAAATATATCAAACAAGAAGTACTTGCTTTTTTCACTCATTTAAGTCCTACATAGTAATGTTCTTCTAATTTAAATGTATGCTGCATTTCTTATATTCACAGGTTCATCCAAAAGCAAGAATAATATTACAGGGTAGTAGCAAAGCAGCATAGTCAGATGGATGCATCATTCTGATCACAACTGAAAAATCTTTATTCCTCACACACATAACATCCAAAAGTTACAGCCTGCTAAAATATTTCATACTTTTTAGAACTGAAGGGTCAATGACCATCAATTTGATGTGATCTATGCAGATAGTTTGAAATTTTGACACATATATCTTAACATAGTATGGAGTGAGATTCTGTAATGAGATAATATACTTCAATGCAAGTGGTACAAATTAAACAAAGCAAGCATGAAGATGTTAAGCCAAAACACAGATCCAGGCTTAGACTCCTTCTGTACTAATTTTATACTTCAAGCTAATTACTGTATCTTTAATTACGTTCTGTACTTGTTATTGTAACACTAATACTGAAAGAAAAACCCCAACAAAACAGTTGTTTATTTCCAAGATATGAACACCTGCTATAAAATTAGTCTCACAACTCTCACTCACTTGGAATAACATCACCTTCAATTAGTGGATATAGTCAAGGGTGAGTAATTTTAAGAGTTATGACAAGCACTCCAATAGCTAATAGAGAAGTTAGACTAGTTCTTCATTTTGAAGGACAGATTTTACTTCCACAGCACCCAGGTGCAGAAGCAGGTTGTTATGTGATGAACACATTTCAACTAGTTACAAAAGAGAAGATAATCTGAATGCAGGAAAAAAACATAGTTTCATACCATAATAGTGAGTCTTTGAGAAGATTGCAGTCATTCTGAGCCTGCTGAATGACAGGGAGTTGCACGTTGCCACTACAGAATGAGTGCTAAACAAACAAGCATTGTTGTTGGAATTGAATGAAGATATGAATTCAGTAAAAGCATTCTTAGCACACTGCACTGCTTTAAAGATTGTGCTAGAGAGCACCCTCTGCTTCCTAAGGATTCTTACTTGGGCACATCAGAACCTGAGCTTGATCTTGACCAAATTAATGGTGACTACTACCACCATTACTAATGGGATCAGAAACTCCTCCAGCAAAGTTCTGCATTTTTACATCACTAATTTTTCCCTCCCTTCAACCATCACTATGTGCATCCAGCTGCGAGATGTGCTTAGGAAGGAGTGCAAGTGATGCAGAAAAAACATCTATGTTGAACAGTCTGATTTACTGTAGAAATTCAGTATTTTTTTTCAGGAAAGAGTGGAAAGAACAGAAGTGCAGATGCAATCTTAACTGCCCTGTTTATCAAATGACAAACATTGCTTAGAGCCCGTGATAATAAATGCAACAAAGTATCTACTGCTAAGGTGGCAGTAGCCAAGAAACCGGACTGGTCCTTATGTCACCTGTCAAGCAGGTGGCTCCACCTGCTGCCATAGATGCTCACCAAGCCACTTTCATAATCAGTCCTGGCTGACTCGGAGGTCTCAGCAGGTTGGAAATTAGCTAATGGAACATTTGCAAGAAGATCTGGAAAAAGGACCTGCAATACTACAGGCTTGGCAGTGACTCTGGTGGAGCAGATCATCCCGAGCACCATCACACAGCACACGCAGGAGAAGCAAATGATCAGACCCAGTCAGCATGAGACTGCTTGACTAACCTGATCTCCTTCTGTGACAAGATGACCACTAGGTGGATGAGGGAAAGGCTGTGGATGTGACTACCTGGACTTCAGTAAAGCATTTGTCACTGTTTCCCACAGCATTCTGCCGCAGAAACTGGCTGCTCATGGCTTGGATGGGTGTACACTTTGATGGATAAAAAAACTGTCTGGATGTCTGGGCCCAAAGAGTGGTAGTGAAAGGAGTTAAATCCAGTTGGCAGCTGGTAATGAGTGGCATTTCCCAGGGCTCAGCACTGAAGCCAGACCTGTTTAATATCTTTATCAATGATCAACTGCACCCTCAGTGAGTTTGCAGATGACACCAAGCTGTTGACGTGCTTGAGGGTAGGGAGGTTCTGCAGAGGGATCTGGACAGACTAGATCCATGGCCCCAGGACAATGAGATGAGTTTCAATAAGGCCAAAGGTCAGGTTCTGCACTTTGGCCAAAACAACCCCGGCAGCATTACAGGCTTGGGGAGGAGAGGCTGGAAAGCTGCTCAGCTGAGAGGGACTCAGGGTGCTGACTGACAGTCAGCTGAACATGAGCCAGCAGAGTGCCCAGGGGGCCAACAGCATCCTGGCTTGTATTACAAACAGTGTGGCCAGCAGGACCAGATAAGTTATTCTACCCCTGTACTCAGCACTGGTGAGACCTCATCTCA
>VYZU01079486.1:15977-28001 GCA_013401355.1 Ceyx cyanopectus
TGAGAGAATTGGAGGTGTTTAGCCTGGAGAGAAGGAGGCTCAGGGGAGACCTTATTGCTCTCTACAGCTACCTGAAAGGAGACTGTAGAGATGTGGGGGTCAGTCTGACAAGTGGTAGGACAAGAGGAAGTGGCCTCAAGTTGCACCAAGGGAAGTTCAGATTGGATATGAGGAACGATTTATTTACTGAAAGTATTATCAAGCACTGGAATGGCTTGCCCAGGGCAGTGGTGGAGTCCCCATCCCTGGAGGTGTTTGAGTTGTGTAGACCTGATGCTTAGGGAACATGGTTTAGTGAAGGTCAGCGTTACACTGATTATTGGATTCAATGATATTAAAGGGCTTTTCCAATCTAAACAATTCTGTGATTCTGTAGGACCCGATTCCTGGGAAGTAACTCACCATTAGAAAAAGCAATTTAGACATTTTAGACTTAGAATAAGAAATACTGCCTGATACTTCTCAGAGGGCAACATGGTTTCTTCCACCTGACCTCGATTCAGCTGGCTATGAGATTTGCAAGGGTAAGCGTTTTAAATGTGCAAATCTCTACTTTGTCCTACTGATTATTTCTCTAAAGGAAAAATGTGACCACTGTTGGGATAAGCATTAAAGCCAATGTTAATACTTTCATTTCAGTGCTGTTCAGGATCCAGAGGCAGTTACAGATTTGAGTGTTATCACCAACTGAGCAATTCTATTAACCTTTATACCTACACTTTTGTATGAAGTAATACTAACACAGCAGAGGGGACAGCAAGAGAAGTGAAACATGTAGAAGAGCAGCACTCAAGTAAATTCCATCATGAAAAGTGCATTTTGTCATCATAGCCACTTTGTTTCATGTTCTGTGTCTTTGGAGTTTGCTTTGGTTGCCCTCTTTACCTGCACCTCCCTCAACAGCTACCCTTAAAAAGGAAGGTTTCCACTTCACTAGAGATTTAAAAATAGAGAAATGTGGGTGTTTACTAAGGCACATTTTGCACCTTTTTTTTTTTTTCTGCAAAGTTTCATTTAACAAGATATTTAGTTTTATCAGTAGTGGACAAATGTCACAGGTAAAGCTGAAAAAGTTTCCTGTCTCATGCTTAAGTCTAAAGGAAACTGAGTAACAAGAGCAAAAAATTAAACTGTAAACATTTTTCCAAAAGTAGACTCCTGACTACTTTGCATTAAGTAACAAGCAAACTGCAGGATATATTTTCCAAACTTAAATAAAGAAAAAACCCAACAAAACAAAATGTGGTGTAGAAAGGAAGAGAGAATAGCAATTCTTTACTAATTACTATGTGGAAAATCTAAGCACTTGACACTCTGCTGTCATGTTAATCCTGATGTGGAAAAAAATCCACCTCTCTTATTCTGCACATTGAAATGGGTAACTTCAGTCTAATGTTTCTTAAGAAAGAACAAATGAAGAACAAATCTCAGAGGTTTGTTCTTTATTCCTTTATATGCTGTATCACTGTTGTGAGTTAACTCCAGTAGGCAGGTGAGCCTCACCCTGCTGCTCACTCATTCCCCTCCAAGTAGGGGTAACAGTGAGAATAAGTTGAGATAAATCCAGTTTTATAAGGAAAGCAAAAGCTGCCCACGTGAGCAAAGCACAACAAGGACATTCATTCACTGCTCCCTATTGGCAGGCAGATGTGCAGCCACTAAAGACAGCAGGACTCCATCATATGTAACAGTTATTTGGGAATACATATACCATAGGTCTGAACATATCACCCTCCTTTCCTCCAGCTTTTATTGCTGTACTGCTGAGTGCATCATGTGGAATAGGGTCAGTTGGGGTCAGCTGTCCTGGCTGTGTGCCACCCCAGTTTCCTGTGCACCCCTGGCCTACTCTGTGGTGTGAGACCCTGAGAAAGAGGAAAGGCCTTGGTGTTGTGTAAATATCTGTGGTGTTTACACCCCTGTGTTAACAACCACTGATACAGAACAGAGCACCACTGCAGGGCTATGAAGAAAATTAACTCTATCCCTGCTGAGGCCAGTAAAAGCACCCATCCTATTGTGAACCACTTGAAGATATCCACCACAGTAGTTTCAGAGTAGTTAATAAACCTCTCAGTATTAACAGAGGAATCATCTGAAAGATAAAGGGATAAGTCTTGGCATTTTAATTGAATAGTATTTCAACTGGCTTTCACTGCAGCCATTAGCAATCAGCATACTTGAGAACACTGTCAAGCCTGCTGCTTTGGGGTTGCCTTTGGACAACTCAGGGATGGAGGAGATCAAAGGCAGATCTGCTTAGTCCCTCAGCTCATCTCCCTGCAAAATTACACTGCTGTCTCCCTGGCTGCAGTCAGTTATTTGGCTCTTAATTCTCTACTGACCATTGCAGTGTCACTGAAAAAGGAAGGGGAACGTTTTGTAAGACCTGTAGGGACAACAGATACTGTCAAGAGTTCCCGTCTCAGTGGCTACAGATACAACATTTACGAGAGGAGGGAAACACAAAAGGATTTGTTCTCACCTCTTGTTTTGTCTAGCAGCTTTCAGCCTATTATTTTTTTTATACAGTATTTTTGCCTCTTAAAATCAAAATAATTTAAAAAACCCAATCCTGGTACACACTTAACTACACCTTTAAGAGAACAAGAACACACTTCTAGGCTTATATTTAGAAAAGTAATTATTTTCTTACATTTGATGCCATACAGTTGGAAAGCAGCAATTTGTTTATGAAGTGAAATGCATATAATATACATTGTGATCAACAGTGGTAAGATGTTCTTTGTAGAATTAACTATCTATGACCTCAAGAATAAAAATGCAGCCTACAGGATGAGGGAAGTACAGAGTAGAATTTGAAAGTACAGGCACATAAGTACAGTATGTGTACACAGTACACACAACCAGGACTGTAAACACCCTACCTAATGACTAATTACTGGTGATTAAAGGAATGCATCCTGAAGGTGTAAAAAAGAATGAAGTCATAACAGAGGAAAAGAAACCAACAGTATTCATTCATTCAGGATGACCAGAAATGAGATAAATGAAACAGCTCAACTGAAAAGGGGCTCTTGTTACTGACCCAGGATGTAAACCCCATTAGATTAGCACAGTACCTTTGGGCCTCCCCCTAATGCTCTCAGGCAACAGAGGCATCCACTGCTGGGGAGGCGTTGCTGCTCATCCATACTGAGCTGTTGCTACATACATCCATGTGGCAGATTACCTAAAGCAGGAAAAGCAATGACAGCCATTAGGAAAAGACATAGGACTGAGCATTATGTAGTTGTCAGTAAAATATACATATATGTGTGTATATATATATATATAAATTAAAAATCAACAATATAACCAATTAATCAAGTAAACCTGGTTAGAAAAAAAAAAACAAAACATTTTTACTGACAATACAAAAGACTATTTTTTTTTTCCTTGAGTTTGGGACTCTGAGTTTAAGTGCAGTCTAGAAAAAATAACATATTGAAATTAAATTATAGGTCCACCAGTACAAGAAGGGTCAGATTATCACAGAAGAGCTGAGTAACTCTGAGAACTTGTGCAGTCCAAACCACCTATGTCCTTGCACAGGAATTCCAACCACCTCCTGTAGCACAACCTGAGAATAAACTGGGTAGTTGTAGTATTTGAAGGAGAGATAAGGAAGGACTGAGCCAGGAAACTACCAACAGAAACACAACAATTGGAACACTGTGCACAATTCTGGTAATACATTACTAAGGAATGATGAACTCAGGCTGGAAAATAATCTGGAAAGAGCTAGTAAGATCATCATGGACATAGAATGGTTTAATCACATCACATGAAAAATGCTAAAATCCTTCTGATTCACTTAGCAAACAGTGGATATGCAATAGCTTATCTACAGACAAACATGAAGGAAATGTTCTCTCTTTTATAGAGAGACATTCAAACCCTTGACTGATACTTCTATCAATGTTTCGTATGGAAATTTCAAGGAAAACTGCTGGTTATTATCAGCCATTAGGGTTTCTCAGATATGCTGCCAATAGAAGTGAAAGAGAAAATTAATTTTGAACTGCAGTTTGTTATACATGCTTTACAAGGCATCATCTCATTAAAGAGATTCTGCAATCCTGGTTGATGATTCCACTCCTCCTGTATTAATTTTCATGAAATACACACTGCCTTTGACATGTAGACTTCTTGTGCCAAAACAATGCACCAATTCAATATGCCATTAAATGTATATCTNGGAAAGCAGCAATTTGTTTATGAAGTGAAATGCATATAATATACATTGTGATCAACAGTGGTAAGATGTTCTTTGTAGAATTAACTATCTATGACCTCAAGAATAAAAATGCAGCCTACAGGATGAGGGAAGTACAGAGTAGAATTTGAAAGTACAGGCACATAAGTACAGTATGTGTACACAGTACACACAACCAGGACTGTAAACACCCTACCTAATGACTAATTACTGGTGATTAAAGGAATGCATCCTGAAGGTGTAAAAAAGAATGAAGTCATAACAGAGGAAAAGAAACCAACAGTATTCATTCATTCAGGATGACCAGAAATGAGATAAATGAAACAGCTCAACTGAAAAGGGGCTCTTGTTACTGACCCAGGATGTAAACCCCATTAGATTAGCACAGTACCTTTGGGCCTCCCCCTAATGCTCTCAGGCAACAGAGGCATCCACTGCTGGGGAGGCGTTGCTGCTCATCCATACTGAGCTGTTGCTACATACATCCATGTGGCAGATTACCTAAAGCAGGAAAAGCAATGACAGCCATTAGGAAAAGACATAGGACTGAGCATTATGTAGTTGTCAGTAAAATATACATATATGTGTGTATATATATATATATAAATTAAAAATCAACAATATAACCAATTAATCAAGTAAACCTGGTTAGAAAAAAAAAAACAAAACATTTTTACTGACAATACAAAAGACTATTTTTTTTTTCCTTGAGTTTGGGACTCTGAGTTTAAGTGCAGTCTAGAAAAAATAACATATTGAAATTAAATTATAGGTCCACCAGTACAAGAAGGGTCAGATTATCACAGAAGAGCTGAGTAACTCTGAGAACTTGTGCAGTCCAAACCACCTATGTCCTTGCACAGGAATTCCAACCACCTCCTGTAGCACAACCTGAGAATAAACTGGGTAGTTGTAGTATTTGAAGGAGAGATAAGGAAGGACTGAGCCAGGAAACTACCAACAGAAACACAACAATTGGAACACTGTGCACAATTCTGGTAATACATTACTAAGGAATGATGAACTCAGGCTGGAAAATAATCTGGAAAGAGCTAGTAAGATCATCATGGACATAGAATGGTTTAATCACATCACATGAAAAATGCTAAAATCCTTCTGATTCACTTAGCAAACAGTGGATATGCAATAGCTTATCTACAGACAAACATGAAGGAAATGTTCTCTCTTTTATAGAGAGACATTCAAACCCTTGACTGATACTTCTATCAATGTTTCGTATGGAAATTTCAAGGAAAACTGCTGGTTATTATCAGCCATTAGGGTTTCTCAGATATGCTGCCAATAGAAGTGAAAGAGAAAATTAATTTTGAACTGCAGTTTGTTATACATGCTTTACAAGGCATCATCTCATTAAAGAGATTCTGCAATCCTGGTTGATGATTCCACTCCTCCTGTATTAATTTTCATGAAATACACACTGCCTTTGACATGTAGACTTCTTGTGCCAAAACAATGCACCAATTCAATATGCCATTAAATGTATATCTAATATTTTAAAATATGGACTAAGTTCTTATGTAAAATGCTGTCACTTGTATTTGCTTACTGAATGATGGCCCTAGTTTTGTTTGTCTTAGGAAGCAGTGGGAGTTTACACATAGGATTTATAGTTGCTAGACAGTAAGAGAACATGTCCATAATGCAGTCACAATAATGAATTATAAAACTGCTCCAAGTTTCTGGAAGAAAAACTGTTATGTGAACTACACATTTCTTACTGCAGTGGAAATTGCTCTCATAAGTATTTACAAGATTTTGTAGCCAAAGAGAATCATCACAGAGCCTGGGTCCATATCTGGTATTCCCTGCAAAAGCCTGGAGACTGTGGAGCCATGGAGATCACTGCAATTTGACTGTTTTAAGCCCATAGATTTAAGCAATTGGAACTGAGTTTTGCTGGCTCACCAGGTTTCCACGTTTGCTGGTGCATCCCCTAAGCCCAAAGGGAACTCTGGCAGCACTTTGGGATAATGGTTTCCCTGTTCTTCATGTACTTGACAGGAATTACTTCTACCATGGATTATGATGATTTATTTGCATTAAGGACTGAATTTCCAACACTTTCTCAGGCATTTCATATAAAGATTCCAGATCCAGATGTTCCTCCCAGACTGGAGTTTCTTTTTCTTCTAAAAGAGTTACATAGAGGGAAAGAAAACTCATCTCCGTAAGGAAGGCAGTGATATCCTGGCCCTTGGTTAAGAGTAGGATTGTCATTAAGAAAGTATGACAGGTTTTCTTGTAGGATTAACTCCCTTCACTTGTACTCTCCTTTCACAGCAGTTACAGGGATCCAAAGGAGGATAACAGCTGCTCAGCTACTCACTGGGATCAAGAGGAAGCCTGCCCTACCAACTGCACACTACATCAAATTCCCACCTCCCTGTGTCACCTTTCTGGGTTATTAGAAAGGCAGTTTGGAGTTCTCTTTTCACCCATGTCTTTGTCCTTCCCCTTTCCCTGTGTGCTGAAGCAATTCAAAACCTCCACTTGATGGTAAGTTAAATGCCTGTTCCTGTTTAATAACACTGTTCTCAAATGCAGATGGTTGTTGTTGTAAAGGAAAACAATGAAAGAATGAGGTAACTCGGTGATACTTTTTGAGGTTTGGTTTTGTTTTTCTTGCTTTAAACAGCAGAAGTAGATGCTGAATTTGATCACAGAATTCTGTAGATACTGCAGGAACATAAACGAACAAAAAAGATCCACAAGGTGTATTATCCTCTAGGAAGCTTGTATTTTTGCATCTGTGCCACAGAAACAGCTTTCTTTTCTATGACATGACTTAAGGCCATGAAGATGATTAAGGACTTGGAACATCTGTCATTTAGGGAGAGGCTGAGAGAGATGGGATTATTTGGCATCAGAGAGAGAAGGTTCAAGTAGGATCTCAATGTACTTAAATAGACTGACTGAGGTCATTGATGCTCCAGGAAAGGACAAAAAGTAACATGCACAAACTCAGATAATAGAGAACCACACCTAACATTAAAAAAACCCCAAAATTAAATAAAATCAAAACTCCACAACTTTTGTTAGGGTGGTGATTCAACACTGGAACAGGTTATCCAGAAAAGTTGTGGAGTCACCACCCTTGGAGATATTAAAAGTTCAACTAGACACACTTCTGGACAAAACACACTTCTTGGAGCAAGATAGGATTAGACAAGTTGATCTCCAGAGGTCCCTGCCAACCTCAACCCTTCCGTGACATCACAAAAAGTACTGGAAGATGCTTCTGGGATAGCAGTTAAAAAATGAAAATCAAACCAAATAAAGTAGTTGAAGACGACCAATATAAAAACATCTATATTCATTATCTATATTTTTCAGTCAAAAATATGTTCAGCACCTAGGCTTAAATGGCCTTTAAATATTTCATAACAGAATGTCATTACTCTGTTCATTATCAAAACACAGGAGAAAGAGCTGGCTGGTTACAGTCACTATTTTGTGAATTATTACAGATGCACCAATGTCTCCAAGAACACAGAAATAGTGTATTGCAATGAAGAAAACAATAAATTTGTTTTCTTTTGATAATCCAGAGAGGTATTTTAAAAGGTCTAGCCAGTTCAATAGGAAAAGTAAGGCATGATGAAATTACATTTCTTCTTTTGTTTGTACACGGGAAAAGCAAAAATGTCACTTTGGCCAAGTTGAAAATGGTTTCTCATATTGTAAAAATGTTATCAAACCAGAAAAGAAAAAAAAAAAAAAAAGGTCAGGTTCATGACTGGATGCTTCACTGCATCCGTTTCCACAAGGACTTGCCATTTTATGGAAAATATCAAGCACATACATCAAGGTTCCAAAGAAGTGAATTACTAGACCTGATAGGAAAACCCCATTTTAAAAAGTTTGAAGGTTGTTGCAGCACAGGTTAATTGTTTCATTATCCATGAAAAAGGGCAACACCACCCCAAACATTTTCTTCTCAAAAAGCATTATTGACAGTGCTGAACAAAAAGGTGACTTGAAAGCCACACAGGGATGTAGAGATACACTCAGAAAAACAATAATAAAACAAAACAGTGTCAAATACAACAGTTGTTTATACAGATCAACCCTGCGGCTTTGAAAGTTTAATTAGTGCGTTCAGATCTCATTAGATTTTGCCTTTTTTTTTTTTNGCTGGCTCACCAGGTTTCCACGTTTGCTGGTGCATCCCCTAAGCCCAAAGGGAACTCTGGCAGCACTTTGGGATAATGGTTTCCCTGTTCTTCATGTACTTGACAGGAATTACTTCTACCATGGATTATGATGATTTATTTGCATTAAGGACTGAATTTCCAACACTTTCTCAGGCATTTCATATAAAGATTCCAGATCCAGATGTTCCTCCCAGACTGGAGTTTCTTTTTCTTCTAAAAGAGTTACATAGAGGGAAAGAAAACTCATCTCCGTAAGGAAGGCAGTGATATCCTGGCCCTTGGTTAAGAGTAGGATTGTCATTAAGAAAGTATGACAGGTTTTCTTGTAGGATTAACTCCCTTCACTTGTACTCTCCTTTCACAGCAGTTACAGGGATCCAAAGGAGGATAACAGCTGCTCAGCTACTCACTGGGATCAAGAGGAAGCCTGCCCTACCAACTGCACACTACATCAAATTCCCACCTCCCTGTGTCACCTTTCTGGGTTATTAGAAAGGCAGTTTGGAGTTCTCTTTTCACCCATGTCTTTGTCCTTCCCCTTTCCCTGTGTGCTGAAGCAATTCAAAACCTCCACTTGATGGTAAGTTAAATGCCTGTTCCTGTTTAATAACACTGTTCTCAAATGCAGATGGTTGTTGTTGTAAAGGAAAACAATGAAAGAATGAGGTAACTCGGTGATACTTTTTGAGGTTTGGTTTTGTTTTTCTTGCTTTAAACAGCAGAAGTAGATGCTGAATTTGATCACAGAATTCTGTAGATACTGCAGGAACATAAACGAACAAAAAAGATCCACAAGGTGTATTATCCTCTAGGAAGCTTGTATTTTTGCATCTGTGCCACAGAAACAGCTTTCTTTTCTATGACATGACTTAAGGCCATGAAGATGATTAAGGACTTGGAACATCTGTCATTTAGGGAGAGGCTGAGAGAGATGGGATTATTTGGCATCAGAGAGAGAAGGTTCAAGTAGGATCTCAATGTACTTAAATAGACTGACTGAGGTCATTGATGCTCCAGGAAAGGACAAAAAGTAACATGCACAAACTCAGATAATAGAGAACCACACCTAACATTAAAAAAACCCCAAAATTAAATAAAATCAAAACTCCACAACTTTTGTTAGGGTGGTGATTCAACACTGGAACAGGTTATCCAGAAAAGTTGTGGAGTCACCACCCTTGGAGATATTAAAAGTTCAACTAGACACACTTCTGGACAAAACACACTTCTTGGAGCAAGATAGGATTAGACAAGTTGATCTCCAGAGGTCCCTGCCAACCTCAACCCTTCCATGACATCACAAAAAGTACTGGAAGATGCTTCTGGGATAGCAGTTAAAAAATGAAAATCAAACCAAATAAAGTAGTTGAAGACGACCAATATAAAAACATCTATATTCATTATCTATATTTTTCAGTCAAAAATATGTTCAGCACCTAGGCTTAAATGGCCTTTAAATATTTCATAACAGAATGTCATTACTCTGTTCATTATCAAAACACAGGAGAAAGAGCTGGCTGGTTACAGTCACTATTTTGTGAATTATTACAGATGCACCAATGTCTCCAAGAACACAGAAATAGTGTATTGCAATGAAGAAAACAATAAATTTGTTTTCTTTTGATAATCCAGAGAGGTATTTTAAAAGGTCTAGCCA
Organism: Ceyx cyanopectus; assembly: GCA_013401355.1. NCBI lineage: Eukaryota > Metazoa > Chordata > Aves > Coraciiformes > Alcedinidae > Ceyx > Ceyx cyanopectus. The sequence goes on from VYZU01079486.1 coordinate 26,029, forward strand.
GTTCAATAGGAAAAGTAAGGCATGATGAAATTACATTTCTTCTTTTGTTTGTACACGGGAAAAGCAAAAATGTCACTTTGGCCAAGTTGAAAATGGTTTCTCATATTGTAAAAATGTTANTTTTTTCTGGGCATGTCTAAAGTGTCAGGCATCTGGCACAGAAGTTCTAGATAACATATTCTTGCTATGAGTTGTATCAGAAGCATTATTTGAGAGAAGGCAGAAAAATGTAATGTAGTTTGTCAGAATCTTTGGATGCTAATCTCAGATTTCCATTCATGTGCTTTACTTCTGCATTTGTTTTTTAGTCACAACTAAATGCATGTAAGTTCAAATTATGCATTTCTGCTTCCTAGATCAGTAGATCATATAAGTAGTTCTTTGTGCATACCTTACCCACTTGGTACCTACAGTATTTCTAATAGTTTTAGTTGTGCATGTCCTGCTGGAGTCACTATAAATTTAAACACATTTTCTATTCTTTTTTTCCTTTGAAGAGTAGATACCTAATGCAAAATGCTTTATATACTACCATAATGAAACAGGAATAGGAGATAGAACTCTTCAGTGGTTTAGGATGGGAGATAAAAACTTCTACTTCACTCAATGAAAACCAACAAAAAGCCTCAAAAGACTATTCCACTACAAGGTGTTCTAAATGAGAGCAGCACAGGATGAAATCAGAAAAGGCCAGAACAGCCAAGGAATGGCTTATGTCTCCTTAGGCAAGATGCATTAACCAGAGCAGAATGTGAAGGTGAAGTTCAATTCCTCTGCTAAGATGTCTCTAAAACAGATAAATCTGCATTAGATACAGTGTTAGGGAAAGAAGAAATGTAGTGTATTAGATGTAACATTTAGCCTCTGCAGGGATACAGAGGTTGACTTTATAGTGCACTGTTGCAGCTAGTTGCTTTTCTCAGGATAGCACAGCCAACCACACTGCAACATTACACGTGGGCATGGAGCTACACTCAGGGTCCACCAAAAAGCACCTGAAGATCAGCAGCAATATTATCCCACCCCAGCAGTTTGTCCCAAATGTAGGAGAATACCCTGATTTGCTAAACCTTTATTTAATAACCCAAAGAAAACACATCAGCTATATAGGAAGAGGGTATTTAGGAGTTTTTTAACACCTGATGGTCTAGATTTCTCATAATGGATACAAAAATACAGAAGCAAGACTGTAGCAGAACACATTTTATATTGTCTTAAGTCTTGTCAACAGAATTAGAGCTGCATTTCATGCCCACAGCCACAGAAGCATGCATCTTGCTGACAGAGGTCAGAACTGCTTAATTATTTAAGATAGGATAAGAAGGGCCTAATACCAAGAGATCAAGCCTCACTAAATTCATCAGGAATCTAAGACAAAACAGCTCCCAACATCACTTCCTACTTTAGATGAATAAATCCGAATAAAAGTCTTTTCAATTCACAATAAAGGAGTCAGGAGAGCAACTATTTAGGTAGTAATGAGATTTCATCTGTTTTAATCAAGCGAAACTTCAAATTAATTGCAAATCTAATTGGTCGGTTTTGCATCTTCTCCAGCTGAGATGGGTCACCACAGGGGAAAGATGCATTGCTACATCAATTTGGGTGATTACTGGACACCTATTATTTTTGGCCCATAAAGTTTCAGCAGTACAGTACAAAGGGTTAACAAATTACAATTTTGATGAAGTTGCTGAGCTGGAAAGCTGCTGATAAACAATTAACAGAGCCTTTACCTAATGAGAGCTACAAAAATGGGGAAAAAAAATCCAAATATACACACTTTCACAGCACAAAGCTTTGAGCAAGCTTAGCTTGTGCAGTCCAACAACTTTGCTGGAGAGTTAACAAAACAAAAAACCAAGGTCAGAGCACTAACTTGAGTTTCTCTTGTGCTTGCCCGTGGGCAGATACACACACACATAATTAAAAGAACAGTACTTACTGAAAATAATGGGGAGTACTTCCCTGAC
>VYZU01079486.1:31665-46973 GCA_013401355.1 Ceyx cyanopectus
CTGCCCAGCTCTCCAGTCTGTCCAGGTCTCTCTGGATGGCAGCACAGCCTGCTGCTGTGTCAGCCACTCCTCCCAGTTTGGTGTCATCAGCAAACTTGCTGAGGGTGCTCTCTACCCCCTCGTCCAGGTCATTGATGAAAATATTGAATAATACTGGACCCAGTACTGACCCTTGGGGGACTCCACTAGTCACAGGCCTCCAGCCAGACTCTGCTCCACTGAACGCAACTCTCTGAGATCTGTTCTTTAACCACTTCCCAGTCCATCTTATTACACCGTAACTAAACCCCATCTGCTTATATCCTCATAAAAGGCTATCAGATTAGACAAGCGTGATTTCCTTATGGAATCCATGTTGACTATTTGTGATAAGCCTCCTTTCCTGAAAATGTCCTGAAAGTTGTAGACGCTTTCTGGTTGCTCTAAGGCAGGATGAGATTTCCGAGTGGGACTCCATCTGCATTAACACTGCCTGGCAGGAAAGTGGGCTGTGGAACATGCCTACCTCCAAAGGCACAAATTCCAGGGAAGAAAGACTGGGAATACCACATCTGACTCTAGATGTTAGAAGTTAGACCTACTCTAATTCAGGTATTTTATGCCCATAATGCACCACTTCTGTATGAAGGAATAGCAAAGTTTTATGTGGACTACCAATCATAAGAACCGATTTATAACTGATTTCCTCCCCTCTTTTGTTTCTTTTCAGATACAGACTGCACGGTAAACGTTTGAGACAGAACAGGGTCAGGTCCTCAACCGAACTAAAACAAAAGAAACCCCAAACAAAACAACCAAACATTTTATTTAGAAAATAATTATATATTAACTACTAATTCATTATTTATCCACTTCTGAATTTTAACAAACATCTTCACTGATTTCTTATATTTATAGTTAAACAGCACTCCATAAATATTCAATTTTACTATTTAACATATGCATGCCTAGTTCATATATGATACATGTAAAAAATAATTACCATTAGACTATTTTTTCCCAGTGAAAAATATGCAGAGAAAGTTATTTACCCATTAAAATGCAAATAACTAAATCCCTTCACCCTTCACATTTTACATCCTTCTAACATTTGGATAAAAGACAGGAAAAAACTGCTTCACTCTCCAGTGACAATACAGGAAGCCTGGCTGCCTCCCTTAGGCACCTACACTTGATAGACAGCAATACCACCTTCTAGTTCAAGGTGAAGTAGTTCAAGAGTCCCACCAGTACTCAGAGTACAGATATAGTCTTTCTGTAAATATTCATCCTGTGAAAACTGAGCTGTATTCATGTTTCTTCTGGGAAACTACATAATAGTTATCTTAATTAATGAAATTGCATGTTATGTGACTACTAAGCAAGAAATGAAAGGAAAAAAAATCCCATTTTTTTCCCCACTACTAAATTCAGCCTCTATCCCTGAAGACTGTGCTGGGCTGTCTTTTGAAAGACAGTTTTCAACATAACCACCTAGAATCAAAGAATAAGTCAGACAGCTTGAAACTGCTCATTCTTCTGTTTAAAAAAAAAAAAAAAGTGCAAAAAGCAAAAGCAAATTTCCTTTCTGCAGCAACACATTCAACAACTGCACCATGGCTGAAACCTCACAGGAATATACAGTCCAGAAGCATTGAAGCAACACACAGTTATACATTCACAAAGAAGGCAGAGGAAAGAGCCCTTTGGAGTGCACTTTGGATTGAACTGCAGGGTTTCTGCAGCTTAGGCAAAGCTTAGCCATACCAGGTGGTAGCCTTCTATCCAAAAGCTGCTTCTCATCCTGCTCCAAATGACAAGATAAAGACTTTCTCCAGAGCTGACCCTGTTCTTGGGAGAATAGCTTTTTTTTTTTTTTTTGACAACAGACTAGATTATTTCAGTTGGAAGGAATTTAAAATGATCATCTAGTCCACCTGCCTGAGCACCTCATGGCTGTCCAAGAGTAAAGAATTATCATGGGCATCATCCAAGCACCTCTCCAACACTGACAGACTTGGGGAATCAAACAAGTCTCCAGGAAGCCTTTTCCAGTGTTTGACCACCTCTCAGCAAAGAAATATTTCCTAATGTCAAGTTTGAACTTCCCCTGACACAGCTTTGAACCATTCCCATGTCCTGTCACAGGACACCAGGGAGCTCAGCAATTGCTCATCAGGTTGATGCACAAACACTTCTCCAAGCCTCAATACATTGCTCCTCTTGAAAACCAAACCCATGCCTGGTCCTTGCCTTTATCTACAACACATGGGCTGCAGTCCTAAGACTTGGAATGGAAACTGCCCAAGCTCAACATGTCCTTCTAGATGAACTGAAAGGAGTACACATTCATAGCTATCATCCAGCTCTCTCACAAATTTCAATTCAAGGTAAAAACCTCTCTTTGAGTGGTTTGGAAAAAAGTATTTGTTAAGAAGCAATATAGACTGTTTCAGTAAAGCTTATAGAGGGGATCAGCTACACAACAACTAATTAGCTGGATTGGTGCAGAAGGGAATGACATTTCTTTAGTAGAAGAAGGGAATACAACAGCCACATGAAAGCCTCTGTAAGCATTATGATTCTCAGTGTTCATAGATTCATAGATATTAGGGGTTGGAAGGGACCTAGAAGATCATCTAGTCTTCAAGACATTTTTAATGTACTTACAAACCATGTTATATGACAGCATAACTACTATGTTCTTTCTCAAACATCACATGAGACTGCACTGCAAGAGAACCTGTATCTGAAATAATTTCATTTCAATGTAAATAAAATAGTATTTGATTTGAGAGACAACTCTGGAAGTCATTCTTCACCTATTATGTTGGTGTTGTTTGTGTGTCCCCCACATCTTTTAATTCAGTAAATCCTAGTCAAACTTTATTGTTACAGAATTTGCCTGTTGTAAATAGAGTTGTAAAGAAGCAGAATCTACATTTTAAAATAGGAACATTTCTGTATCTGGTAAGAACAATTTATCTCCCCCGGAGCAAGGGATAAAGCACCAATTTGTTCTTTTGAAGAAGTCTGCAATGTAATGACCTTTGTTACAAGTCAGGAAAATCAGTGCAGCATAAAATATCTACTAATTGTTATACTTCTCTTGTCAATCTGTTGCCTTAAATCTCACTCTTCCAAGAAAATACCGCTTTACAGCATGCAATAAATGTTCTAGTTTATGGTGCTGGATTACAGACCACCAATTTTTTAGACAGCCAAAAAATAATAGAAGGGTTGTTCTATTTCACAATAATCCAGTTTAAGCAATAATTTATCTAACAGCTAACATTGTTTCCAGGAGGAATAGCTTTCAACTGACATGAACTACAGTCTAGGCACATAACTACTGTCACAATCAAAATTATATTATTTAAAATAAAATTCCACTGAATTTCTTTCTTCCTTAGTTAAAAGGGAACCATCTCTTTTTTTACTTCTTCGGCCTACAACTGAAAAACAGGAAACACTGAAGCTCAAAGTCCTCAATTTTTAAGATTTTAAACAATTAAGATTTTAAACAGATGTTTTGGTATCTGTGTTGCTTGTATGCTTTCATTTTATGAAAATTTACTTGCTTAGTCAGAAAAAGAGAGGTGTACTCATACCAGTTCACTTTTCCCCACTTCTAACACTTCAGTTTCAAGTTTGAGCTACACTTCATACAAAAGAACCAAAACATGACAAATTTTTGAACTAAATCAAACTTTGCCTTTCCTCTAAAAAGGAAAATTGCCCTCAACATGATACGAGGTATCTTCAATCTTTTCAATATGGCATGTTCTTAAAAGACCAATAGCAGCTCTGTGAAGAAAAAAACCATACCCATATTTCTGCATAACAGTAAAATAATCACGTATGTGTTCCACAAAGAACATAGTGCTGTGGAGGATGTGACCACAGAAGAAGTGAAGATAGAGTGTGGGCTCCACAGCATACTCTGTTTTCCCTTCCCCTCCCAGTACAGACTTGCTTTACAGTATTCACTGGTAGTAGAAAGAAAACATGAATTCACAAGTAGATCTGTCAATCCCACATTTGATAAAGCATTCCTGGCTATCACTTCCACTTTTAACTTCAATAGATTCTCTACTGGCAACTTGTCAACTGCACTGTGATTAAAAAAAAAAGTGGTGTATTAGATAATATGGGAAAAAGGATGTGATGCACAGAAAGGACATCTCTGTGAGCCTTCATTGAGCTGTGTCATAGGACTCTGCTCATTAACAGCAATTTCCAAGCACAGTTTCATGACTCTTGCAATACATGGAAAAACCTAAGTGTTGCCAGTTTATTGTACTTTACTTTTCTGTCAAATTTTTTTGATAGTATTATTTTACTGTTTTTTACAGGCATTTAAACTTTAAAAGAGTATTGAGTGTTTTCAATGTGTGATTAACGAGAACATTCAAACACTAACCAACATTTAGAGACTCTGTCCTTTCCAAACGTTACTGGATGGCATAAAATCTACAATCTATGTTGCAGACTTCAGGCAAGGGAGGCCAGGAGGGTATTCTAGTGAACTAAAAACAACTGCTAATGTTGTTTTTTAACTGTCTTGGGAATGCTAAACTAGCAAAGGCTATTCTTAAGAGGACTGTCTGAAGCACTGATTGGATTAAACAAAAAATCCTTTAAAGCCCTAAACTTTTCTTGAGAAGGGAATTGCCAACGACAAGGACCTTCCTTTATCTCCAAACAGAAGCAGCCCTAAGGCATGGGGCTGGCTGACCCATCCCAGGCACCCCCTGCATGGGCCTTCAGCTGCAGCCTCACTTAGCTGCCTGGCCCTCCAGTTCCAGAGCCCAACCCTGCCGTGCAAGGGCACCTGGGAAGGTGAGGGAGGCCGGGAGGGGATTCACCCCCTCTCCGTGCAGGGACCTGTTTCCTGAGGGGACGTCCCATCTTGGGTAGCAAGAGGGCAGGGGAGCCTCTGCTTCTTGGTGCAGCCTACAGCTGCTGCCTCGGCCTCGGGCTGCGGCCCCACCGATCTATCTCAGCCTCCTTGATGCTCCTGAACCTTCCCAGCTCCTCTGCCAGCTCTGCCCTCCCGGCCGAGCAGACCCCTCCCCTGCTCGCCCCGCACACGGGTAGTCGAGTTCACCTCTCGGGCCAGGAGGGGCCGGGCTCCCTCCAGCCGATACCCCTGTGGCCCCGGCGGAGCTCCCAGCGCCCGGCCCGCGCCTCCTCCTCCCCGAGCCGCCGCCCCACGGCCAGAGGGGCTCTGGGCGCCGCTGCCGCAGGGCTCCCGCTGCGGCCGGAGGGGTGGCAGCCGCTGCCCTGGCAACGCCCCCGCCAGCCTCTCCCGCCGGAGCTGCCGGACCGTGGCAGGTCTCTCCGCTCCCCGGGCTCTGCCCGGCCGCAGGGGAACCTCGGGGAACCCCGGGCACCGAGACCCGCCGCTCTCGGCGGGACGGGCCCGGCCCCGTGCACCTGATCTCGCCGTGGGGCTGTTATCTCCTGTTGACAGTGAATTTAAAATCTTCCGCCGTTGCGCTGGGGGTAGTCAACTGAGCCCTTCCCAGTTATCCAGGACTGCTGATAAATGATGAAAGGTGGCTTGGTAAGCACTTCCACCAGCCCTCTCGATGCCTTTAGGTAGATCCCACACGGCCCTATAGATGTATCTCAGTGGTGTAGTAGGGCCACTGGCCATTTCCCCTTGGATTAGGGGGCTGCGTTCTGCTCCCCATCCCTGTCTTCCAGCTCAGACAACTCCTGCTCTTACTATTAAAGAGTGAGGCAAAGAAGGCATTGAGCACCTCAGCGTTGTCCTTTATCACCATTTCCACCTGCATCCAATAGAGGATGGGGATTCTCCACAGTCCTCCTCTCTTCACCAATGTATTGAGACATGCTTTTAGTTGTCTTTTACAGCAGTAGCCAGGTTAAGTTCTAATTTGGCTAATTTTCTCCCTGCTTAGCTTAACAAAATCTTTGTAGTTTTCCAAGTGGCCTGCCCCTTCTTCCATAGAGAATACATAGACTTTCCTTTTCTCCCCAAGTTCATAAAAAAATTAATATAAATATTAAAAAGTTTGTGGTTTTTATTTTTGCTTTATCATACCTCAAAACATCCCAGTACTACCACAACATATGAAAGACCACTTCAAAAAGACCATTTCCTTTTTAACAAGCTTGGTTTAATTTATCTTCTAAAAGGGATCTTGGTTTAACATCATTAACATCACTAAGCTACTTTGCAAAAAATAGACAAAAATTATATTCTTGCAGATTTAGCATGTGTTTAAACTATCTAACATTAGATTGTTAGTGCCACAAATAAGCTCTGTCACAAAAATCTCATCAAATTATTTGGAGCCAAATTCAAAGCTAGTGGCTCCATCCTGTGTGGAGGATGTTTTGGTTCCCCTTGTGGACCTGCTCAAAATGATCTTCCATTTCATATTCATCATGTCACATTAAAAGAAAGGTCAACAAAAAAGACAATGTATTTTTAGTTCAAAACAACACTAATTTTCATAACTTGTTTTATATCCCTATATAGTAACACAATATTTGCAGTGATAAACTGTCCTTGCATAGAACTGTTTTTGTGATTATAATAAACTTCAGCATTTTATCAGTAATAAAAGTGATTTATTGCTTCCAGTACTCTGTGGGTGAAGCAATTCATGAAAGAACCCTAATGTCCCTTCCCCATGTTTTAATTTAACCAGCTGTAAAATGGAGATGTTAAATTATGCTGTCTTGCAAGTTTGAAGATTATGTATGTCCTGTGGTCCATGAAAAATCTAAATGTATTTGGTTCTTACTTTTTATTAAGCATATACCTCACTTATATTGTTAAATATTAATCAAGGAGAACAAGGCTCTGTTTGCTTTACTGTGCAAAAACCTGGTTATAACTGTATAAAAACTAAACAGCTGTAATTAATGCAAATGCAACTTGAATGTTAAATAATTTTCTCCTCCTTATTTTGAAAAGGATTTGTGGCCCTAAATTTCATCAGGACTGTTACCTTGCTAGTTAAAGACAGAATGCTGCTTTGCCCTCTTTCATATTAATTATCTCAGCATTCCAGGAATAATTACCTGACAGAAAGATAAGAAATACTGGATGTTTGAAAACCAATGACTAACATGGTAAGCCCACTGATATTAACAGAGTTTTTGTCTTAAGACTGCTTTTCCATCAACCCCACAGTAGTCAGTAGTATTTACTAAATCAGTTACTTTGCATATCCTACTGCTTATAGCTACAAGCAATAAGTACAAAGAATCAGAAAAACAGAATATTTTTACTGCAGAAATGAAGACTAGGTAAATTCTACCAAACATTAGTAAAAAAATGTAGAATTCCATATTAATTTTAAGTGGTGTATGTTCAGAAACATACAATTAATATTCCAAGAACATCACACACTTTAGACAGATCTTTACTTATCCCAAAAAGAGAGGAAAGAGTCTCTATTTCTGTTCCAAGTTGAGTTACAGCACTTTGCTCATCAGGTGCTGGATCTCTCATATTCATCAAATTCTACACTTTTTTTTTTTCATCCTGCCAGTTTTCCCAGGAAAGTCCTTTCACTGTAGCCTACAAATTTGATCTGCTGAGTCAGAACCCCTTCTCCTCCCATATGTAGAATAACACTCTTAACTACCTTTCTATAACAGACCAAATATTAAAGCCAAACACAATGAAAAAACTACCCAAATAAACTATATAAAAAAAAACCCCACACACAAAAAAACCCCAACAAAACCAAAAAACACCCACAGAGAAAAAAAAAATCCATTAAGAGAATCTAAGATTCTTCCTCTCACCTGAAGGTCTTAACCAGGCTCTGTAGCTATGCTCACACCTCCTTTTCTGACTCAGTTAATTTTGAATTATTTTGCACTGTGAAATAGGTGGGTGAGGTATGTGTTCCTAGGACATGAAGACTGAGATATGAATTGCATTATGAAAGAGGCATTTTTCACCCTCCGAGCTCTCTAGTCCTTTTGAAACTATAACAGGAGGAAGGAGAAACAACAGATCTGTTTCTCAGCATTATGGGAAAAAATGCAAGTTTGAATTTGTGAAGGAATTAATTATGAAGGAATTCTTCTGTCAACACATACTAAAAGGCATGCCCTGAATATTGCTTTAATATAACAGCAGCAAAAGACACCTTTTGTGAATTACAAAGGGATTCTAAATGCAGGATGATCCCTGGGATACCCAGTTCCAGGAAAGAAAAAAACCTGAGTGAAGTCAGAGGAAACACTTGGAAAAGTTTACTTCAGCTGCTTCAGTTACATTTGAAGTTCTGCTCCCAAGTTATTCCATGTTTAACTGCTTAACTGTAGCATTACAAAAATGAAACAAACAGAATTGCCAAATATTCCATGGGTTTTATGATGAAAAAGACTTACTGATTATATAGGAATCAAAAGTGGAAATACAGAGGAAAACAAAGCCAAAAGACACCCACCACACCAGCATGATGAGGATGGAACAGTGCAAATCAGCAAGGATGATTTTGTTGAGGGGATACCGAGACATCGTACGTGCATTTAGGGCAAGGTCAGTTATTGTGACCCATTACTGACCTACCTCAGCTAGTTCCCCTTCTACATATGAATACACATTTTTTTCTGAAGTCTAACAAATTAATTGCCAGTTATTTCCTTTGAAGGAAAACCCCAATGTTCTGAAGTTCTGCTATCAGTTTGAATGATGGTTAGATGAGGTGACAACAGGGAAAGTGAATTTTTCCATTGCATGTAAATACAGTAAACAAAGCTTTTATCTGCTGAAACTACAATGTGTATCAAAAGCCATCCCTGCACTGCCAGGCCATTTAAAGACTGGTAAATATCTCTCATAATATATGTACCTATGTCACTTACTAAAGAGAACTCTTTGTTTCACTTAAGTTTGGTTTTTGCAGTAACTTTAACATGGCTTGTCATCAATCTGATTTGTTTATCAGTACACATTAATCACAGACCTACAGAATTTAACACAATTTTGCATATCAAGAAAGAGTAAAGTCTGTATCTTTGTAGACATAAAAAAAAAAAAAAAAAAAAAAGTGGAAAGTTATTGAAATGAGAACTGTATTTAATAGAACTTTTGGGTTCTGCAGGTTCTCTCAATTGCACCAGTTATCTACAAATTAAAGACTGCCCCTTCAATTAAGATATTAAGTTGTTTAACTTAAATTTATCTGGTAATGTATTTTATAAAAACTAGTGTTTATTCTTTGTTATAATTGAGAAGCAAAATTATTTGGACTATGTGACTCCATCTCCCACCCACCCCCTGGAGTCTCAATTATTTTTTAAAAATAAACATTACTATGGGATATTTAAAATCACATATTTTATAACAACCTGTCATGATTCATCTACCTGCCTTTGGAGAAGTATTAGAAACACCTACTGTAAAGTAGAACATAAAGCAGCCCTATTTGGAGAGTCTATTGAAACATTTCTAAAAATCACGAACTACAAAACAAACCACTTTGTCTTTGCATCCGCTGATCTTTAGGACATGGAGCTCTGCCAACACAGACAACATCATTAAAAATACCTTTTGTGCACTCTTGGGTTAGCTCATCATTGGGTTAGCTGATGATATACTTTGATACAATTCACACCATTGACTCAGCAGACAGAAAGTTTGGGTAGCTCCCCAAACTATACAGATGTTCTATCTTTTAGATACTAGAATTCTTGGGTTTTCCTTTATTACCAGTCTTCTTACCCTTAGGCTCTGACTCATGAACACAAAGACCTTTCTTCATTTTCAGTTTTCACTAAACAGCTCTTCCTCATAGCCCCTGAACACTACACAAAAAACCCCCTGCATTATTTCCCTTACTCCAGAGACTACATCCTCCTTTTCAGTCTCCCACAGTGTTAGCACTTGCAAGGTCACAGACAGATTTCTGTCCCACAGGCACAACTGCAGCAAACACCTGTTCACAGGCTCAGGCCCCATGGAACAGATCTCTCAACTTTCTTAAGCACTAGTGGCTTTCAAAATATTTGGGATCTTATCAAATTCTTTGAAGCGAAGGGAAACTGTTCACACTTGCACCCCAAAAAGTACAATATTAGCAGAACTGTTGCTCACCTATAATAAACTGCAACCATAAAGACACATAGCTTTGTAACAGGGTTTAATGAGTAACTAAATCCCTTTGGAAATTCTAAATACACAGGCACCTCTATAGATACACTCTCCAATGGTCCTTCTTGGCTGACAGTTTCTTGGGAATATACTGTGAAATACATGGTGGAAACCACCCATCTAGCCTTCTCAGTACTTGGATGTGATATGTTCAGAATAGGCTACACCTTATCAGAGACTCAGTTCCTACATTGGAAACTTATATTTCACAAGTTTTGAGAATACAGAATGAAAAGACACACCTTAGATTTTATTAATACAACTGTTTGCTAAATGGCTTAATAAGCATATGCTGAGTATAGTTACATTCCCATCAGGAAATGTAAAACACTATTTAAAACACTGAAATTACCATAATTGAAAGAACACAGATGTTCTTTAGTAATCTAGTAGATTGCACCCTCAATGGAAATGCTCATTAATTCTATTTTAAGACAGTGTAAATTCACCTGCATGTCAGATAATTATCATTGAAAGCTAGGTAAGCAGAAAGGCTACATATTCAGATTTGATGCCTTCATCACAGAACACGCAACGTTTTCCATTTAGCCTAGTCACGTCCCCCACACCATGTAAGTTACAAGCAGCAAAAAAGTTGGCAGGAATATTAAATTCCTCTTCCACAAAAAAAGAAGATTGATGTCAGAATGAGATCTAACTCTGAAAACTTAGTAATTCATACAATAAAACATCATAGTAAATGGACAGTGAGTGCAAGTGGAGATGGATGAGTGGACAGTGAGGTGGATTGAGAACGGGTGGAATAATAGGGTTGTGACCAGTGGCGCAGGGTCTAGTTGAAGGTCTGTAGTTGGCAGTGTTCCCCAGGGGTCTGTATTGGGCCCAGTCTTGTTGAACATATTCATCAGTGGCCCCTAAGAAAGGGCAGAGTGGATCCTCAGCAAGTTTGCCAAGGAGACAAAACTGGGAGCAGTGACTGACACACCAGAGGGCTTTGTTGCTATTCAGCATGATCTGGACAGACTGGAGAGTTGGATGCAGATGAACCTAATGAAGTTCAAGGAAAAGTGTAGGGTCCTGTACGTGGAGAGAAATAACCCCCTACACCAGTACAGGGCTGACCTGCTGGAAAGCAGCTCTAGGGAGAAGAGTCTGGGAGTCCTTGTGGACAAGGTAACCATGAGCCAGCAGTGTGTCATTTTGTTCGAGACCAATAGTATCTTGGGATGGTCGAGGGGGATTCTCCTCCCTCTCTACTCTACCCTAGTGAGGCCATATCTGGAGTACTGTGTCCAGTTCTGGGCTTCCCAATTCAAGAGAGAGAATTGCAGGAGAGAGTCCAGTGGAGGGCTACAGGAATGATGAGGGGACTGGAACACCTCTCTTACAAGGGAAGGTGGAGAGATTTCGGTGTGTTTAGCCTGGAGAAGACTGAGAGGGTAACTCATCTGTGTTAAAATTATCTGAAGGCTGGGGGTTAAGGGGATGGTGCCAGACTCTTTTCAGTGGTGTCCAATGACAGAACAAGCCACAATGGGCACAAAATGGAACAAGGGAAGCTCCACATGAACATAAGGAAAAACTTTACTGCAAGGATGACAGAGCACTAGAAGAGGCTGCCCAGAGAGGTTGTGGAGTCTCCTTCTCCAGAGGTTTTCAAAACCCCCCTGGATACAATCCTGTGCAACCTGATCTAGGCAAACCTGCTTTGACAAGAGGGGCGGGACTAGATGATTTTCAAAGGTGCATTTCAAGCCCCACCATTCTGTGATTCTATAATTATCTACTATCCAAAGGAGAAGGTTGTGATCTCCAGTGCCTCATTTTCAAATAATTGCCAACAGAGATAATTTAATTTATGTTCCTTTAACCTTATATCTGACTTCTATATCCACAGTTAAGTAACTCCTTAGGTGCTTGTTTACAGAAATTTTGAAAACTCCACAAACTTCTGAAGCCATTAGGAAGGGTTATCTCAGACTCATTCATTGTCACTGAAACAACCAAGCATTTTTCAAACATTATATCTTTTTCTAACTTGCTTTGGCTTTTCTGTGTTTTCCTACTTCATGAAAGAAATCTCTTAACCCAGTGCACAATATGCAGATATGTACAAAACACTTCACAAACAATAAGTATTCAACACCACTCACACATGCTATTTGTTGTAAACTATTAAAGCAAGTTATCTGTAAACACAGAAGAAACAGATTTTTCCTGTTTTAGCAAATATTTGTTATACTTCAAAAATACTTTTTTTTTTCTGTGTAGATATACAAGAACCTGAACTTTAACATATTCACAACTTCCTTTGTGCCTCTGAGTTAACACATACTTTGACAAAAATGCCAAAGATAAATAGGCTATTTCCATTTCCTAGTCAAACTCATGTAACTGCTATTTCAACAATGGAGGTGTAGATAATCCTGTACTTAACCAATCTTGCCTTAAACACTACTAGAGCAGCTGCTCAGGCTGTCCCAGATGGGTTTCCCACATTGCCATGTGGCAGTTCAATAAAAGTAGGGTTAGGGGAGGTTTATAGTTTTCTATCCTAGACCAATGTTGCTTGATGGTGTTTAAAGGAAAGTGGATGGGAATACCTCTGGAAGATCAGGTGTTCAATCCACCCCCACAGAGCATCTGCTCAGCCTTCTAATGAAGCCAGATTAATCCATAAATTATTCAGGAATTAAAAGTTTGTTTCACTGAGCTCTCACTATTCCTTTTTACTCCCCTACAAAAGATCCTGGCCTATAGCAACATAAGAAAAGAACCAAACACGCTCAGAATGGAGTGAGATTAATTCCTCTGCATACCAAAGTCAGATACAGAGCTGGGAATGCAATCAGAAAAATTTGGTATGTTACAGTTTGTTTATAACTGAAAGTACTCCCTTTATTTTTTCATGTGAAAGAAAAAATTCATTCAGGTACTTCATTGTATCACAAGACTAATGCTATGCTTAAAAGGTAGAAGCTACCCAAATTCAATAAATGTGAAAAGGAAAGAAAATAGAGGTCCATCACATTACCCCTCCTCCAGGTAATATTAGAAATAGAAGTAAAACTCAAGATGAAGTTAAATAAAGTCAGAAGTGGCAACCTCTTTGGTTCTATAAACCAAAGCTCTGAACAACTAGAGCTGTGGAAAGTTGCTGGGGTGGAGGGTGTTGTTTTATTTTAATGTTTATAGTAGCACACTAATCCCAAAACCAAGAAGTAAATAAAGAGTAATACCTACTCTTTACATAGAAAAGCCTATCAACCAAGAAAATAGAATGCATCTATTTTATTCTTTCACAATCACATTCAAGACATTTATAAATAGTTTATAATGGGTTATGAACCTGACTGGACANGGCTTTGTTGCTATTCAGCATGATCTGGACAGACTGGAGAGTTAGATGCAGATGAACCTAATGAAGTTCAAGGAAAAGTGTAGGGTCCTGTACGTGGAGAGAAATAACCCCCTACACCAGTACAGGGCTGACCTGCTGGAAAGCAGCTCTAGGGAGAAGAGTCTGGGAGTCCTTGTGGACAAGGTAACCATGAGCCAGCAGTGTGTCATTTTGTTCGAGACCAATAGTATCTTGGGATGGTCGAGGGGGATTCTCCTCCCTCTCTACTCTACCCTAGTGAGGCCATATCTGGAGTACTGTGTCCAGTTCTGGGCTTCCCAATTCAAGAGAGAGAATTGCAGGAGAGAGTCCAGTGGAGGGCTACAGGAATGATGAGGGGACTGGAACACCTCTCTTACAAGGGAAGGTGGAGAGATTTCGGTGTGTTTAGCCTGGAGAAGACTGAGAGGGTAACTCATCTGTGTTAAAATTATCTGAAGGCTGGGGGTTAAGGGGATGGTGCCAGACTCTTTTCAGTGGTGTCCAATGACAGAACAAGCCACAATGGGCACAAAATGGAACAAGGGAAGCTCCACATGAACATAAGGAAAAACTTTACTGCAAGGATGACAGAGCACTAGAAGAGGCTGCCCAGAGAGGTTGTGGAGTCTCCTTCTCCAGAGGTTTTCAAAACCCCCCTGGATACAATCCTGTGCAACCTGATCTAGGCAAACCTGCTTTGACAAGAGGGGCGGGACTAGATGATTTTCAAAGGTGCATTTCAAGCCCCACCATTCTGTGATTCTATAATTATCTACTATCCAAAGGAGAAGGTTGTGATCTCCAGTGCCTCATTTTCAAATAATTGCCAACAGAGATAATTTAATTTATGTTCCTTTAACCTTATATCTGACTTCTATATCCACAGTTAAGTAACTCCTTAGGTGCTTGTTTACAGAAATTTTGAAAACTCCACAAACTTCTGAAGCCATTAGGAAGGGTTATCTCAGACTCATTCATTGTCACTGAAACAACCAAGCATTTTTCAAACATTATATCTTTTTCTAACTTGCTTTGGCTTTTCTGTGTTTTCCTACTTCATGAAAGAAATCTCTTAACCCAGTGCACAATATGCAGATATGTACAAAACACTTCACAAACAATAAGTATTCAACACCACTCACACATGCTATTTGTTGTAAACTATTAAAGCAAGTTATCTGTAAACACAGAAGAAACAGATTTTTCCTGTTTTAGCAAATATTTGTTATACTTCAAAAATACTTTTTTTTTTCTGTGTAGATATACAAGAACCTGAACTTTAACATATTCACAACTTCCTTTGTGCCTCTGAGTTAACACATACTTTGACAAAAATGCCAAAGATAAATAGGCTATTTCCATTTCCTAGTCAAACTCATGTAACTGCTATTTCAACAATGGAGGTGTAGATAATCCTGTACTTAACCAATCTTGCCTTAAACACTACTAGAGCAGCTG
Source organism: Ceyx cyanopectus (assembly GCA_013401355.1). NCBI lineage: Eukaryota > Metazoa > Chordata > Aves > Coraciiformes > Alcedinidae > Ceyx > Ceyx cyanopectus. The sequence continues at coordinate 46,599 of VYZU01079486.1, forward strand.
CTCAGGCTGTCCCAGATGGGTTTCCCACATTGCCATGTGGCAGTTCAATAAAAGTAGGGTTAGGGGAGGTTTATAGTTTTCTATCCTAGACCAATGTTGCTTGATGGTGTTTAAAGGAAAGTGGATGGGAATACCTCTGGAAGATCAGGTGTTCAATCCACCCCCACAGAGCATCTGCTCAGCCTTCTAATGAAGCCAGATTAATCCATAAATTATTCAGGAATTAAAAGTTTGTTTCACTGAGCTCTCACTATTCCTTTTTACTCCCCTACAAAAGATCCTGGCCTATAGCAACATAAGAAAAGAACCAAACACGCTCAGAATGGAGTGAGATTAATTCCTCTGCATACCAAAGTCAGATACAGAGCTGGGAAT
>VYZU01079488.1:0-41575 GCA_013401355.1 Ceyx cyanopectus
TATTTGCACTGCTATAAAAAAACATGTACTGATACAGTGCTCCAGTAATTTTATGACCTTTTCCACACATGGATACAGTGTGCTAGGTGGTTGAGGTCTTTAAGGATGGCTATGACTTAGCTAATATATGCATTAACGGGGATATTCTAATGTATCTTTCTCCATTGGTTCCTTTTCATTACACTGGATAATGAGCTTTAGTTGCTTTGGTTGCAATACTTGCTAAAGCCACGTATGCTTCTTACACTACTGTTCAGAGGGGGGAAAAAAAATAAAATTAGAGTCCTCAGACTGGCTAATGAAATAGAGAAACATGGTCATTAGCTGGAGTGGTGGTTGGCTCCTGAGCCAACTCTTCCACTCTAAGAAAGCATTTGATGCTCTTAGGAGACTTGCTTATTTCAGTGGGTAATGGTTCTGTTGATTGAGTTTGCGCAAATGCATTTGATTTAGGCAATTTGGGCTCCGCGCTTAAGCAAATTACCAGTTAGGACTCGATCAGCGAGAGGTAAATTAGTTTGAATGCATATAAAAGGATCTTGCTGAGGGTAAATTTACAGTCAAACCATTACATGGAAATCATAATGTGAAGTACATGTCAGGTTTGATAAATGAAGCAGGACTGTAAAATTGCCTTTATTTTGAAGTGCACTTGCGTTTGGCCAGCTGCAGAGCTGAAGTGCTGTTATGTCTGCTGTCTTGAACTGGCTCAGGAGAGAGAAAACTCTACAAAGTTGGAATTTAAAATGGACAAGATGAAGAATCCTTGCAAGAATATAAACTGCCCATCTCTTCTTCTTCTGCTAAATTGCTCAGGTCTTCTTTCCGTGCTCCTTGGTCTTCCCATCGCTGGGATACTTGCCAGGCATGGGCATGGAATGCTGATGCCTGTTTGGGAAAGGCCTTGTCACAGGAGAAATCTCATGGACAAACAAATGGGGAATCACTGGCTAGGCCCTCATTCTGCAAATAGGGTAGGATAAACTTGGTGGCCTCTTCAAACCCTTTCTACTGTGTGGTGGGGGTTTTGGGTTGGTTGGTGTTTGCTGCAAGAGTGTTTCCTCTAGAGCTATACCTAGCCACATCTCTAGCAAGAGTATCCCTCGTGCTACAGGAAAAGACTTATTTTGCTTTCTTGATTGCACCAAATCAGCCACATAAGAAGTGCTAGAAAAAGTCAGGTAGCCAAATAGTTGCGGGTTTTACAATTAAGAATTAAAAAAATTGGGAAATATATCTGTGAGGATTTTTGTTGTTGTTACTAATTGTTATCAGTGCAAAACACTGATAGTCAAAATTGTCAGTTCTTACATACCACAAAGCAGAATATTACAAAGATGTCACACCACAAAGTGAAAGAATAAATAGTTTATTAAAAATTCCATGGAAAAAAATAAATGGCAGTAAAATGATAAAAATGTTTCACTTAAAAAATGTTGGAGAGGGAAGAGAAAATAGTCCATGAACTAGGCAGCTAAATGGTAAACTTAATTCTCCATCTGTTCTAGTACTTTTAACAGTTCCTAAGTAGCAACAACATCCAATGTCTTTTATGGAATCACATTTTAGAGACTTCACAACACAATGTGCCACTGCCAACTGGTGTTTGAGAGCACACTGCTACTGCAATTAAGTATCTAAAACTGCCAGGAAGCTTAAAATAGCATATGTTTTATAGACTATGGGTACAAAGGTGTGATTGTGCAGAGTGGCCATGCTTGCTTTGGTCGTGCACTGAATGTATTAGCATCTTCCAAACATGGTCTTAAAGCCATGATATAGATCAACACTGAGCTTACTGTACCTCTTCAAACCCTCCCTCACTGTGTTTAAAGTGGCTATGTTGAATTTTGGTCCATAATGACTACTTGATCCTTTGTTAATGCAACTGGAATACAGCACTGCTGTCTTTAGTTTGTATTTTCAAGTGTAAAGTCTGGATGGAGATTTTTTTTTTTACTTTCTGTTATGACTTGACAGTATGGCCAATAAGCAGCTTAGTTGTGTGAGAATCAATGTTGGATTTTCTTTCATTCGTGTGAGAAAAGCCAAAACCAAACCACCGTGAGCCATTTTGCATCTGGCCCTGGTGCAGATTTGCACATCTCCCATCTGCAGCAATTCTTTTCTCTGCCCTGCTATAATGGCATTCCTGACCTGCTTCTGTCCTCCTCAGATGTGATTTCAGTGGTTTGCATATTGTAACCTTTTCCTTCAGTGTGCTCCAGTTGTGTGCAGTGTAAGATGAAGGCTCGGTTTTCTAATTTTTAGTTAGCTATTCCAGCCAAATTCCCTTTGTTAAACCTTCTATTACTTAACGGGGTGATTTGTTCAGGCCTGTCAAAATGGACTGAATAGTAGCAATAGCGCAGCCACTAGCAGAAAGAAATGGGCTTGAGGGAATGAATATACGTGTAAGGCTAATTTCTTAAAATGCTGTGTCTCTGTGACATAGATCTAAGTGGTTGTGCTTGTCTACAGGGACTTTGGGGCTTTTGTGGAAAGAAACAAGACAGCAGTGTTTGTTCTCACCCAGATCTGGAAGCTTTTCCCTAAACTGGGGTTCTGCTGTATTCAGTCAGGAGTAAGCTTAGCACTGGGTGCTGTAGTGAACTGCAGCAGAGCTACAACGTGCAATTGGGAAGAAAGGTTTGATCAGTGACAGAAAATGTATCAGAACACCCAGGGTGATAGCAGGCCTGTCAGTGCTTGCTGGAGTGACCCAAATTTGCTGCTTGATGCTCCCTGGCGCAGTCTGGGCATGTGGTCCTGCCTTCTCAACTGATGGATCAGACTGATCATACGTATTCTGGGGCAGTAGGAGCCAGAAGAGCTCTAGACGTGGCATTTGCAGGTATGGTGGGTGAGAGCCTCTTGCTTTGCTGAATCTTGACACTTTGCTGAAGTAGCTGTTGTTTCATCCTGCTGAATTTATTTCCTTTAGCAGAGGACAGCAGTTGGTTGATTCTTTCCACCCTAAAGTTCAAGAAATGTAATAATGTGCATTGTTTCATTGTTTGTGCTGTGTCCCACACATTCCTGCAAGGCCATGCAAGGGAAAAGTAATTCAACAGAGCGAAGAACATAAAGGCCTCTTTTTTGTTGTTTTTTCCATTTCTTTTATGCAGAAGCTCCAGTATTCCTTTCAAAGGCAAAGACATCTTTAGGTGAGAGTCCACTGCTGATACATCCCAGAGCAGAGCAGTGGCAGTTTCCTGCCTCTGAAGCAGGGCACAGCATTAACTCATGGCCCTCTAGGCTTCATTGTTTGAATTTCCCAAGCGTCTTCAAGATCAAAAAAACTCCCCCAAAAAACCCTTTGCAAGCAAGATTGTTTTAAAAAAGGATCCAAGGTACTGAATAGAACTCAAGAGGCCAGGACANAAAAAATGTTGGAGAGGGAAGAGAAAATAGTCCATGAACTAGGCAGCTAAATGGTAAACTTAATTCTCCATCTGTTCTAGTACTTTTAACAGTTCCTAAGTAGCAACAACATCCAATGTCTTTTATGGAATCACATTTTAGAGACTTCACAACACAATGTGCCACTGCCAACTGGTGTTTGAGAGCACACTGCTACTGCAATTAAGTATCTAAAACTGCCAGGAAGCTTAAAATAGCATATGTTTTATAGACTATGGGTACAAAGGTGTGATTGTGCAGAGTGGCCATGCTTGCTTTGGTCGTGCACTGAATGTATTAGCATCTTCCAAACATGGTCTTAAAGCCATGATATAGATCAACACTGAGCTTACTGTACCTCTTCAAACCCTCCCTCACTGTGTTTAAAGTGGCTATGTTGAATTTTGGTCCATAATGACTACTTGATCCTTTGTTAATGCAACTGGAATACAGCACTGCTGTCTTTAGTTTGTATTTTCAAGTGTAAAGTCTGGATGGAGATTTTTTTTTTTACTTTCTGTTATGACTTGACAGTATGGCCAATAAGCAGCTTAGTTGTGTGAGAATCAATGTTGGATTTTCTTTCATTCGTGTGAGAAAAGCCAAAACCAAACCACTGTGAGCCATTTTGCATCTGGCCCTGGTGCAGATATGCACATCTCCCATCTGCAGCAATTCTTTTCTCTGCCCTGCTATAATGGCATTCCTGACCTGCTTCTGTCCTCCTCAGATGTGATTTCAGTGGTTTGCATATTGTAACCTTTTCCTTCAGTGTGCTCCAGTTGTGTGCAGTGTAAGATGAAGGCTCGGTTTTCTAATTTAGGGCAACCCACTGTTGCAAGTAGTTTCTTGTCTGGGGAGCTTGGTCTTCTGTCCAGCTCTGTGTGTCCAGGAGGAGATGCAGGACTGTATTAGCAGTACTCTGGCCTTTCCACGTTGAGACTTAATGCAGGGTAGCAGTTTTGTAACAGCAGTCGGAAGTTACTTCAGATTTTTCCTGCTTGCCTCAGTATCAGTGAATTCTCAAGCAATTTAGTTAGCTATTCCAGCCAAATTCCCTTTGTTAAACCTTCTATTACTTAACGGGGTGATTTGTTCAGGCCTGTCAAAATGGACTGAATAGTAGCAATAGCGGAGCCACTAGCAGAAAGAAATGGGCTTGAGGGAATGAATATACGTGTAAGGCTAATTTCTTAAAATGCTGTGTCTCTGTGACATAGATCTAAGTGGTTGTGCTTGTCTACAGGGACTTTGGGGCTTTTGTGGAAAGAAACAAGACAGCAGTGTTTGTTCTCACCCAGATCTGGAAGCTTTTCCCTAAACTGNCTGTATTAGCAGTACTCTGGCCTTTCCACGTTGAGACTTAATGCAGGGTAGCAGTTTTGTAACAGCAGTCGGAAGTTACTTCAGATTTTTCCTGCTTGCCTCAGTATCAGTGAATTCTCAAGCAATTTAGTTAGCTATTCCAGCCAAATTCCCTTTGTTAAACCTTCTATTACTTAACGGGGTGATTTGTTCAGGCCTGTCAAAATGGACTGAATAGTAGCAATAGCGGAGCCACTAGCAGAAAGAAATGGGCTTGAGGGAATGAATATACGTGTAAGGCTAATTTCTTAAAATGCTGTGTCTCTGTGACATAGATCTAAGTGGTTGTGCTTGTCTACAGGGACTTTGGGGCTTTTGTGGAAAGAAACAAGACAGCAGTGTTTGTTCTCACCCAGATCTGGAAGCTTTTCCCTAAACTGGGGTTCTGCTGTATTCAGTCAGGAGTAAGCTTAGCACTGGGTGCTGTAGTGAACTGCAGCAGAGCTACAACGTGCAATTGGGAAGAAAGGTTTGATCAGTGACAGAAAATGTATCAGAACACCCAGGGTGATAGCAGGCCTGTCAGTGCTTGCTGGAGTGACCCAAATTTGCTGCTTGATGCTCCCTGGCGCAGTCTGGGCATGTGGTCCTGCCTTCTCAACTGATGGATCAGACTGATCATACGTATTCTGGGGCAGTAGGAGCCAGAAGAGCTCTAGACGTGGCATTTGCAGGTATGGTGGATGAGAGCCTCTTGCTTTGCTGAATCTTGACACTTTGCTGAAGTAGCTGTTGTTTCATCCTGCTGAATTTATTTCCTTTAGCAGAGGACAGCAGTTGGTTGATTCTTTCCACCCTAAAGTTCAAGAAATGTAATAATGTGCATTGTTGCATTGTTTGTGCTGTGTCCCACACATTCCTGCAAGGCCATGCAAGGGAAAAGTAATTCAACAGAGCTAAGAACATAAAGGCCTCTTTTTTGTTGTTTTTTCCATTTCTTTTATGCAGAAGCTCCAGTATTCCTTTCAAAGGCAAAGACATCTTTAGGTGAGAGTCCACTGCTGATGCATCCCAGAGCAGAGCAGTGGCAGTTTCCTGCCTCTGAAGCAGGGCACAGCATTAACTCATGGCCCTCTAGGCTTCATTGTTTGAATTTCCCAAGCGTCTTCAAGATCAAAAAAACTCCCCCAAAAAACCCTTTGCAAGCAAGATTGTTTTAAAAAAGGATCCAAGGTACTGAATAGAACTCAAGAGGCCAGGACACACATCTCTGAGCTAGGTGCTGCTGTGGGTGTAGCAAGACAAGCAGCTGGGCTGTTGTGTGCAGTGTGAGGAACTCGTGACAATAACGTGTCCTTCTGCAGGCAAGTCTTGGGACTTCGTTTGCTCGTATTTTTCAAGAGTTTTGCAAATACTCAGCTGCATCTGAAATGTCATGGCCTATATTTCTTGAGCTCAAACTACCCTGACAAAAGAGTAGGTAGAAGGAACATAGAATAAAACAAGCACATTATTTTACATTGTGTTTGTTAGTAGCACTAGAAGGTAGATGTTACACTAAGACAGTGAATGTCCCATAATTAGGCTTTTTCCAGGGACAAACACATGCTTTACTGATCCTTAGCATTTTGAACGTGCATCACAGGGCACAGCAATTAACTAACTGCTTGTTAACACTATAGGCCCAGTTGCATGTGATAAGGAGCTCACACCCTGAAGTCCCTCACTTCAGGGCTTCATTGCAGCTAGAGGTTTTTCTTCAGGTATATCCAATCAATGTTAGACTCCTCAAAGAGCCAGAGTGGTAATATACACATTGCCATCTCTTTAATGCAGTTTCCCAGTGTAAAGGTGATTTTATTTTTTTTTTCCCCCNAGCATAACCTTTGCAAAAGGAGCGTTTAAGGATTTTAAACAATCATAGAAAAAAGAATCCACTATTCAGGGATGATTTCACAGTCTTCTAAAACATACAAAGCACTGAGAAAATCACCAGGCTTTGGCATTTTAGTAAAAATCTAGGAAACAACTTTCTTTCCCCCACCTAAACTGTTATCTACATAGTACTCTAAATTGTATTTAAGGAAGATCTGGGGTAGCTTATGCATTCAGAATTCCTCACAAACCGGCAGCATCAAATTGAAGCATTAGAGTCTGACTTTGGAAGCTGCTTTTAAACATAAAAGGATTTAATTAAATGGATGACAGTGGAGATTAGCAACATGTGCAGTGCTCAATAACCTCAGGGATTTTCCTGCTTCCTCCATTCTGCTCGAGATCAGGAGTGTCAGATGTCATAATCTTCCTTGAGAAACTCAGCTTGTGAATTTTGCTGTGTATCATTTCAATATCGTGTACTCATAGAGGGAAGCAGTATCAACTTCATTTATTTAGGATCACTTGAAACTGTATTTCCAGGGAAGTGTGTGAGAACCTGCTTTTACTCCTTCCATTTAGAAGCTACATTTTCCAACATCAAACAACAGAACCTCTATTTAAAATCCAGTGCTGTTCAAATGATGTAACAGGGGTTTTAGGTGCAACATCTTTTCTTTAAGAATCCCAAATAAACTGAGCAAGCAGTAGCCTTTTCCTTCCCTGGCCTTGGTTCCACGGCTATGGGATGACAGCAGTCATGTAGGCTACATACATTTTTTAATTTCTCCATTAAATTTCATGGCAATTATTATGGTCAGATGAACTTTCTAAAAAGCTCTTGGGAGTGATCAAAACTTTTTTGTGAATGGTAATATGCTCATTTGTAATGAAGGATGGAAATGTGTGTGCAGACTCATGCGCTATATTTAGAACAGAAAATGAACACAAGTTTAAAGACCCTCCTCACCATTTAGGTGATTTAGGGAGCATTTCAGGGAGTTGGATTCAATTATCTTTATGGGTCCTTTCCAACTCAAGATATTCAATGATTCCAAGTTCTGTAGTAAAGGAATACCTTGAATAATGTGTGGTCTTGCTCATCAGAAGAATGATGAAACATTTCCATTTCAAGCTGTAAGGAAAGGCATAGATAAAAACTATTGTTCTACTCCTGCAGTGAAGGGNGCATTAACTCATGGCCCTCTAGGCTTCATTGTTTGAATTTCCCAAGCGTCTTCAAGATCAAAAAAACTCCCCCAAAAAACCCTTTGCAAGCAAGATTGTTTTAAAAAAGGATCCAAGGTACTGAATAGAACTCAAGAGGCCAGGACACACATCTCTGAGCTAGGTGCTGCTGTGGGTGTAGCAAGACAAGCAGCTGGGCTGTTGTGTGCAGTGTGAGGAACTCGTGACAATAACGTGTCCTTCTGCAGGCAAGTCTTGGGACTTCGTTTGCTCGTATTTTTCAAGAGTTTTGCAAATACTCAGCTGCATCTGAAATGTCATGGCCTATATTTCTTGAGCTCAAACTACCCTGACAAAAGAGTAGGTAGAAGGAACATAGAATAAAACAAGCACATTATTTTACATTGTGTTTGTTAGTAGCACTAGAAGGTAGATGTTACACTAAGACAGTGAATGTCCCATAATTAGGCTTTTTCCAGGGACAAACACATGCTTTACTGATCCTTAGCATTTTGAACGTGCATCACAGGGCACAGCAATTAACTAACTGCTTGTTAACACTATAGGCCCAGTTGCATGTGATAAGGAGCTCACACCCTGAAGTCCCTCACTTCAGGGCTTCATTGCAGCTAGAGGTTTTTCTTCAGGTATATCCAATCAATGTTAGACTCCTCAAAGAGCCAGAGTGGTAATATACACATTGCCATCTCTTTAATGCAGTTTCCCAGTGTAAAGGTGATTTTATTTTTTTTTTCCCCCAAGGCAGTTTAGAGAAACGTTTTATGCCAAAGGTGTCTATTGTACCATACAAAGCATTCCTGCAGGAGGGCTGGCTGGCAGCACACATTTTGCTGATAGCCTGTGCACGAATTTTGCAGCTAGTCTTTTCTTTAGTAATGTCAGAAATTCTGAAAAAAAAATGCATTCAGTGCTTTTTGAAGGCAGAAAACAATAATTTTAAAAAAACCCACCTTTTTAGTTGTGTGGTTGTGCTACCTTACTGGTAGTTTTTTTTCTTTTGTTTGTTATTTTTCCTTTTTTTGTGTGTGTAAATAGACACNTAGAGGGAAGCAGTATCAACTTCATTTATTTAGGATCACTTGAAACTGTATTTCCAGGGAAGTGTGTGAGAACCTGCTTTTACTCCTTCCATTTAGAAGCTACATTTTCCAACATCAAACAACAGAACCTCTATTTAAAATCCAGTGCTGTTCAAATGATGTAACAGGGGTTTTAGGTGCAACATCTTTTCTTTAAGAATCCCAAATAAACTGAGCAAGCAGTAGCCTTTTCCTTCCCTGGCCTTGGTTCCACGGCTATGGGATGACAGCAGTCATGTAGGCTACATACATTTTTTAATTTCTCCATTAAATTTCATGGCAATTATTATGGTCAGATGAACTTTCTAAAAAGCTCTTGGGAGTGATCAAAACTTTTTTGTGAATGGTAATATGCTCATTTGTAATGAAGGATGGAAATGTGTGTGCAGACTCATGCGCTATATTTAGAACAGAAAATGAACACAAGTTTAAAGACCCTCCTCACCATTTAGGTGATTTAGGGAGCATTTCAGGGAGTTGGATTCAATTATCTTTATGGGTCCTTTCCAACTCAAGATATTCAATGATTCCAAGTTCTGTAGTAAAGGAATACCTTGAATAATGTGTGGTCTTGCTCATCAGAAGAATGATGAAACATTTCCATTTCAAGCTGTAAGGAAAGGCATAGATAAAAACTATTGTTCTACTCCTGCAGTGAAGGGGATGGCAGAAAGGGATTAGTTCTTGCATTCTTGGGAGGTACCTTGAAATACATATTTGAATATACCACAAGCACTACTTGCAAAAAGACATTTTATTATGAATGTAGTGTAAATATAGATTTTTTTTCTTTTTTATTCTGAGGTGTTTATATAGACAGACCTATATCAGCTGAATGACAGTTAGTTTGCAGGGCATGACAGTGGCTGAACACCCTTCAGCTCCAAAGCTTTGCTGAAGTTAATCTCCTGAGGTTTAGCAGTACCCTTGGTGAGCCTCAGAAATCGAATACAGCCTTTAAAACGGATATTAGTGGTCAGCCCAAACTGGGTCACACCATCTGAAGGAGGAAAAAAAAAAAAAAAGACAAAAGGTATTATGTTAGTTTGAGTTGATACTTGTTTGTTCTTTGAGAGTCCTGCGGGGGAACAGATGTCCCCAGCAATATGTATGTTTTATTTGTGTATGTCTAAAAAAATTACAGACATTATGAGTGAATGTGATAAATGCTTATGTTAGCACTACAGTTCCTCAGTATGGACCTCAGGTGTCATTAAGTGATGGTTTTGAGAGTTTACAAGCATTCTGATTTGTTTGGTTTTTGTTTTTTATCTTCCTGATAGTAAAGCCAAGGATTTGAGAACATCTCTCACATTAAAGGAGAGGACAGAAGCAAGGGTTGGTTTGACTGAGAAGCTGGAAATACTTCTCTTGAAATTTATGGCCCTGCTTGTTTCTTAGTGTTCTTTCAAGTGAAAAAGTGACTACAGGGATGCACTCTGATACCAATCTATGTGAGGCTGATACCAATCTAAGTAAGGGCTGCAGAAATAACTTTCTACCTGTAGAGGATTGGCTATAGCACTATGCTGCTGACAGAGGATGAGATGGCTGAATCCATCTGTCCCTCCTTGCACAGTGAAGAGTGATAGTAGGACATGAGTAATGGTTTTTATGGGTAGATTGGAATTTATATCCTTGCCCACATTCTGGTGACAAAAAGCTTCTCTGTACAGGGAATTCTCCATCAGCTAATTCTAGCCATTTTACAACTACTTTGTTCTCTTTATGTATCCAGAAGAAGCCTCCAGAGGACTGGGAAATATAAACGCTTACTAATTTTACAAAGTCCTCTGATACCGTGTTTTAAATTAGTGATGAGGCTGTCTAGGTATTGGGAATCTTAAAGCAAATATTGGATGAGCTAGACTAGACAGCAAGAGAAGTGTGAGGTGCTTAAATGTGCATGTAGGTTTAGTAAATAATTTAATAACACGTGGCTGAACCTGGGGATGTAATTTGTATGCGAGGTAAGTGCAGTCTGTACAAGACAAGCCTACAATGTTAATTCCACTTGTTTCTCTTGATGTACAGTCCAGAACAAGATAGTAACTCCATCCACAGTCTTTCTTTAGTTTTAGCTTCTCTGCTAAAACCCTGTTTTGTTATAAAAAGGCTCCCATGAAGCTGTTCTTGCACAAAGTTGGTCCTGATCAATACTCACTGTGACTGATGTACAACTCTTGTATCTCTGTATCAAAAACATTTTGAAAATGTTGTGAAGCTTGAGAGAGAAGGCTTTTTGGATGCCCTGTATCACACATTGGAAAGAGGAGGCAACAACTTCTAGAAAATCCTTTGATTTGACCTCAGAGGGCACTACAGCAGACATACTGCAAACATACTTAAGAGTTTTTGTTTGCAAGCTAGAGGGAAACTTTATTATAAATGAAACAAAACTGGCACTTAGAAAACATCTTAACTGGGTTTTCAGAAGGTAACTGCTCTTAGATGAGTTTGCTGTCTATGAGCAGATGAATACTAGAATTCATTATCAGCCTAGTGGAAGATGAAGGTACTGCACAGCTCATCCAAGTTCTGGATGCTATTCAGTTACATATGCATGAAGCAACTTCTCTCAAGAGCTTCTAGAATACTGAGTAGCAAATGCTGATTTAGTACTTTTTTTCCTTTCCTTTAAAAACCACCAGACCAAGAGCAAAGACTTTAATCAGAAAGAGGTGGTGTCCTCTCACCTCTCTGTGCAAGTTGTTTTCCACACTGCTCAGTCCTTCAAGTTTTACATGCTGATATACATGCACAATGATGTGGCCCTCCCACGGACATATATGCATTCTTTAGTTAAATTTAAATTTGCCATCCTTAAATTGAAATTTGCCAAATGCTGTTACTGTTAAAACATAACTATGCTTTGTGTGTGTGGAGCAGAAAGTCTGACAGCTACTCTGTGACAGTGCTTACATTTGAAAGTGGGCAGGGGGATCTGTAAGAGTCCCTTGGGTGCTGCAGAGCTTCTTGTTCTGAAATGGAGCTCGATGCAGGAATGAGCACCCACACCAACACATACAAATGTGCACAGTCTTGCCCCTTATCTTTATCTTACTAGTCCCAGTGGCATTTAGGACATTATTAAGCCAGTGTTGCCAGAGCTTAAGTAAAGCATCATTTGTGTTAAATGCTTACCAGGATATCCTCCAACAAACACAGGGTCGTTCGTGTCTGCTGAGGTCGAGGCCCTGTTTGGACTGTTACCATCCACCTGTCTGTCATCCACAGTCAGCTCTAGATGGTGTTTCTTCTTGTTGGCAAGAACCTTGTGCCACTGTCCATCACACAGGCTGCCTGGTGCATCGGGCTCATAGACAGCAGAGAATCGGCCTGCACCGTTGTCAACATGAAACATCACCTGGAAAGTGTGACAAGGAAATCAGTTCTCAAAAGAGTTCTAAAATTCTTTCTGAGCTTATTTATTTATTTACTTACTTAGAGTCGACACACTCTATCTGCACATACTAAACCTCTAATTCAGTATCAGAATCTATGTTGATTGCTATCCCTCTCAAAACTGGATTATGACATTGAGATAAACACTCATATTCATATATACAGATATATATATCAGCTATATATGTATATATCAGATATACAACATCATTGTAAATTGTTGTTGTTGTTGTTCTTAATTTTGGGGAGTTTCACACCCCTACCACCCACTCCAAGCTCTTCATAGTGATATATTACTGACTAGTTTTCCAGACTATGAAATCAGTATTATTGATGACAAAGCCTGTCCTCAAAACTTTTCATATTCATGCTAATTTAAGTCCTGCAGTTTTAGAAACCTAAAGTATTACAGACTCTTTTAAAATAGCTTTGCAAAAGTATAAGAGACTTGATGTATGGGACGTGGCAATGGCTGCATACTGGGGAGCTCTGATATTGACCGAGATACCTTGAGATGGGGGTGGAAAGCTTGCATTTAAACCACCTGTGCTTTCAAAAACCAGTCTCTATATGAAGAGCCAAACCTGCTTTGCTACTCACTTTTCCATCTACTAATTCAATGCCAAGCCCATCCATTTTCTGGCTGCTGACTCCTAAGAGAACACCATTCATTCGAGTTGTTCGGAATTCAAATTCCACCAGCAGGTCTGTTCCCACTTTGTATGCACCAACTTGGAGAAAAAAGGGGAGGCATAACAACATGAAGGGACACATTCAATATGTTGTTCCTAATCATCACACAAGCTATGTTGCCAGTAATTCAAGGTAAGTAACTCAACATTATTAATGCACTCCCATTTCATGTGAGGTCATGCTTAGTGTGAGACCCCTCTAGAAATTAATATAGTCTATCTCCAGGCAAGATAATTAAAACTGATCAGCAAGAATTTCAAGCATTAGTCTCATTTTGCCTCCAGTCAACAGGTTAGGTAGCAGTGGAAGTTTCTGAAGGCAGCACACCCTCTTTCCCTGTTCTTTGTCTACCAGTGGAATTGCTGTTTGTTACCTGCTTTGGCAAAGCCTGTTCCATCAAAGTATGTTCCCTTCTGTGCAGTGACAAAGCATTTTCCAACATTGAAGCTGGAGGTTGGGTTATCCAGGTCAACAGGTGATTCTGTCATTTTAAAATTTCTGATGCAGCCATCAATGCTGTAGGTGACCTGCAGCCAATATTTCAAACAAAATGTAAAACTGCAAAGCAAGATGAAATGCTCTGAATAAAGGCCTAAAGTATGTAATCGAAAAGTACCTCTCCTCTGCTTCTCTACTGGATTTATGGAGCTGCATAAAACTTGAATTTTACATGGCTAATCCTTAATATCTGATTGTAATTGGAATCTAATCTCAGTCATAGTGGGGATGAATTACATTACTTTTCAGGGATGTGAGCAGAGTCACATCTATTTGGATTAATGGAGGGGACATAAAATAATACACTGCATAATGAAACATAGCAAATTACATCAGCAATGCAGGAATTTAATGGCCTATACTTTACTTTTTTAATTGACTAGGTTATGGGGTTTGCAAGTAGATGAAGATACAGTTCTCTGGGCTGCTGGTAATTTTATTAGGCCTGGGATTCGGGGGTTTTTTTTGGTGGGTATTTTTCTTCTTTTTTTTTTTTTTTTTTCCCTCTGCAATCACTTTACAGTGGGCCTAATGTTGCACGGTAAGACAGAGCTAATGTAGATACAGAGCTACTAAAATGAATGAAGCCCCTGTGTAAAGGTTGTTGACTGTACATAGTTCTTCATTCAGTAACTGTATATAACTGGGCTACACCCAGGGTTACCATGGTTGTAATCAGTGGATCCCAGTGGGACCTCTGAAAGCCACCAGCAGCCTCCCCAGGGCTCTCCCTCCCTTTTAGAGTCATAGCATGTATTGGGTTGGGACTACCAAAGGTCATCTAGTCCAATCACCTCTTCAGTAAGCAGGGACATCTCTAACTAGGTCAGGCTCCTCAGGGCCTTGTCAAGCCTGGTCTTGAATGTCTACAGGGATGGGGCCTCCACCACCTCTCTGGGCAACCCATTCCAGTGATCTGTCACCCTCATGTTAGAGAGCTTTTTCCTAATGTCTAACCTAAGTCTATCCTTTTCTATCTTAAAGCCATTACCTCTTGTCCTGTCTCTACCAGCTCTTGTGAATAGACCCTCCCCTGCTTTCTTATAGGCCCCCCTCAGCTACTGGAAGGTTGCTGTAAGGTTCCCCTGGAGCCTTCTCTTCTCCAGGCTGAACAACCCCAGCTCAGCCTGTCTTCACAGGAGGGGTGCTCCAGCCCTCTGATCATTTTTGTGACTCCTCTGAGGTGTGCAGAAGCTCTGTTTTGGTTCTTAGCTTTGGACAAAGGCTTTGATGTTTGTCTTAGAAAAATGTATCCCCGATATCAGTGGTATATGAGAGGAAAGTTATAACCATATACTTGACATTCATAAGCCATATTCATAAGCAAGGCAGTAGAAAGGAGGAAAATAAAATACACTGTAGAAATGTCCAAACACAGAAAGGAGAAAGGCACGCCTGCAGAGAGAAGTCTTGAGTCTGCACACTACCTCCTGTAACAATATTCTGAATGGTAATTTGAAAGAATATCCAAATAGTTTTCTTTCCTTGTAAATAAAATCTGAATGTACTGTGAAATGATACAGCTTATTTCTGCTAAATACACCTATACAAAAATTTGATGAGAACTTGAGCAGTATCAGTGAAAAAAATTAGTTCAGAGTTGAGCAATGCTGTCAGATTCTTCATAAATAAAGCTTTTTCTAATTTCAAAGTAAAAGCCATCCCCAGATGAACACGTTTTGTTATCAAAAAAAGAAAAATGCCACAAAAGAAAACGAATATTGCTGTCTTCACTGTGAGAATAAATCATAGAAATGCAAGACTTGTAGACACCTTGATAACATTTTCTAACTTGAAAATTTCCCTTTCCCTGTGGAAAAGCCAATCTGGTTATACTTTAACATGGTTAACAGGCAATATAACGTCTTGCTGAGAGTTTCAAGTGCTTAAAATGTGACATCTGCTGAAGCTAAATTAGTAGGTATTAGTCTTCTGCACTGAATAGGAGGGCAGCCCATCTACAGTTGCCTATCAGTGTCTAAAAAGGCTAATGTGTGTTTAGAAGAAAGCCCTAAGATAATACATCCTTTCAGCTTTGCTTCAGAGCCCTTACATGAAGCCTACAACACAACACTACTAATACATCATGGGGTGCATTTTCCTGTGAGTGACTGAAAGGCGAGCTCTGTTTTTTACCTTCTGTGAATGACATTTGAAGTCACAGCTTCATTTAAATCCCAAAGCACATAAGACTGTCAGGATCTGACATGACTGTTATTGCCAGACAGAGACATTTATCTGCATGGGTTCCCTCCATTACTTCTGACTAGCAGCAATAGGTAAGGATTTAGTGTTACCTTTCTCCTTAGATTCGTATTTGTAAATTGCACTTGTATTTCAAAGTGCATAATTTGATAGCATTAGGAACTCTATTTTGTGGGTAGTTAAGTATTATTTTTCTTTCTCAGTGCCTCAGATCTGATTCTGTAAATCCAGAAGATCAGTAGATTTGCCTCAATTCAAGCTTTCTGCACAATCTATAATTTGATGAGAAATATGGTCAGTTTTCTTTATGGAGAATGACTCTCAGATTTAGAGTGGTTACTCTTCCCCACCCATGTGTTATGACAGGGACTTATTTAATCAGGATGGAGGAATCGTGTTTCAGTATTTATTTTGTCTGCCCAAACTGGTGGACTCCTGACTGTCTACAGACTAATCTTTCCCATTCCATAACCATCTTACTACAATTCTATTTACTCATGTGCAGTTTCTTTGAGAGTCTGCCTTTTATTGCATCCAGTTCTGGAGCCCTCAACACAGGAAAGACATGAAGCTGATGGAGTGGGTCCAGAGGAGGCCACAAAGATGCTCAGAGGGCTNCCCAGGTCAAGCCTAGACATTCTGAACTGTGCTGCACTATATGCCTAATGTCTTGTTTGCTGTCATGGAACTCTCTCAAGTTCTGGCTTCTGCTTTGAAAGCCCCTCTGCACAGAGAGAAAAATAATGCACAGAGGAGCTTCTTTTGGTTTTGATACTGGCATATCTTGGGGGTTGGAAAGACAGCAGGGAAGTGAGAAGGCTGATGTGGAGCTGTCCAGCTGTCCAGACAGATGCACTAAGTGGCCTGGGTGAGGGCATACAGTGTTCCTAGTTAATTGTACAGAGTTCAGGCTAAAATTATTTTCTGGGCTGTCTCTCTGTCAAGGTATCTTCTGTGACAGCATGGAGCTGGGCATTTAGACCAAAACAGTGACAAACTGATATGTGAGCATTTGATTTGGAAACAGGAAAAGGAGTACAGAATTTTCATGGCTTTACTTAGAAATACAGTCTCTCCTAGTTTAACAAGAACAACACAGAATGAATTACTGTGGTAAGCAGCAGTACCACTGGGTACTTTGGGGTAATTTTAGCCTCTGCTGTTTCTCTTAGGAGATGCTTTTACTGTTTATTAGGATTTATTGCTAGATGAATTACAGCCAAAAGAAAGGGCAAGTAATATTCAGAACCTTGTACTTTAGCTGTGCAGTGATCCAAGTGGATGCAAGTGTATGGATCTTTCTACTTTTCCATTACAGTAACTAGCTCTGCTATTTCTATTTTTTTGCATTAACTGGATTCTGAGTCAGATCTTTCCACTGAAAGTATGGAGTCTACCTCCAGTAAGCTCCATTTTATCCATATTCCTGAGCAGTCAGGCAGAAAGGCAAAACAAAAGAAAACTGGGCTAAAAGACACTGGTACCAATCAAGATATACTTAAGGAGTATAAGATAATTTAAACAAACTTACCGGACCAATTCTTCTAGTTGTGTAGTTAATGGGCAATCCTCCAACGTACAGCATTCCTACAACATCTAGTATATCAGCCTTCTTGGGGCTAACAGTCCTGTTTGAAACATCATCTACTATAAGGTTTCCTTCTTGCTTGGTTCGAACAATTTTTATCTGAAAAGACACACAAATGCCATACAATTACAGATAGTTTTCTGACAACAAAGCATTTCCAGACTATAGCCAGCTTTATGGTCCAAAATATGTAATAGTAGAAGAGAAAGTAGTAGGGGTGGTTAGCAGAGGTTCTGTGTCAGCAACTATCTATAATGTGCAAGGTTTTCTGCAAAATACAACTGCCTTTTAATTACATCTGGAAGCATCATGACTATTATTTATTAGAATTACTGAAAGGACTTGGATTCTTTTGTGAAGCTTCGTTGTTACTATCATGTGCATGCCACAATATTGTTTTTTCCTGGAAACAGACAGCAGTTTTAAGTACTAGGAATAGTAAATACTGAATGTTAATGGCGCTGTTCACAAATTTTTATTGCAGCACATGTTTGCAGACAATGCTGAGCTTATGATTCCACTAGTTTGGATGTGCCTCAGATCATAGGTCACACTAGAGTAAATTCAGTAACAACTATGTTCTGTTGGTGTTATGGTTTCTGTTCAGACAAATGGGCTGTGAATTGCATGCAGGGAGTGCTGAAGGGTTGATGAAATTCCACCCCAACAACCTAGGCCAGTTTATCCCCAGAGGTTGATAGTGAAGGCTCTACAAATCAGTACTCAGTACATTAATGAGTCTGCATAAAAAAGGCATAAACATAAAATGCAACATGCACATTAGCAGATTTTTAAGCAGTGCAGCAGTTAGTTCACCAAAGTAGGAAAGAGAGAGAAACAGCATTTTTCTTTGGTTTTTCTTTAACATGGCTGCTTTTGCATCAGTGTAGCAGCAAAACAAAAACAACAAAAAAACCCAACAAAGACTGTGCTTTTTTCTTAGAAAAGAGGTTGCTTTTTTCCCCTCTCCTAAAATGGACTTTCTTGTGCTATTTGGGAACTGTGACTTTAGATTTTGTCTCCATTCTCTCCTAAAAAATAGGATCTACAACAAGGGTAACTCTCTCACCAGGTACCAAGCTGCATGCCCAAATAGTGCAGTCTCCCACTGAGAAATATATGGTCCAGTTAGTTCTCTTAGAATATGGAGAAAATGGCTAAAAGAGCAAAACACATCTCTTCTCTATTTATAGTGAGTCTAGCAGAAAGGGGCCCTGTTCTACTGACTGTGCTCCTAGGCATATAAACCAGATAAATAATGAGAGCAACTTTATTTTTTCCCCTCACAAAATACCTTGGTATAGAACATTTGCCATCATCAAAAAGTTCATGAATAAAAATCCAGTTAAAATTAAAATCCCGCAGAAGAGGTTTGGGAAGAGCAGAGAGGGACTAAGGATGGCTGCAGAGGGTTTTATAAAAGCAATTCGAGCATAGCAGAAAATGCAATTAGATTTCTTTTTCTTGTTTGTTGATAGAGATGTGGATGGTGATTTTCTAAATGTTTGTCCCAAATTTAACGTATTTTATAGTATATAACTTGAATACATACTTACATGTATTCTTTTCTTCTCTGTCTTTACTGGTGCGCTCAATCAGGTTACATAATAAATACACTTATGTGTCCATTGTCCTTGACTGAGTAAATACTAAACTCCATGATTGTGTTATTATTCCTTCCCCTACCGTACAGATACCACAGGCATTGTAAATAAATTCTTCCTCTCATAAAGTCACAGAAGCAGCTGCCAAATACATCCATGAATAGCATATTTATTCCCTAATGAATTGAATTAATAATTCAAGGAAGATTTACTTAAACATTACTTCTGTTTCTTCTCTGTTATTAGCATCATGGCTGAACAATGACATTATTAAGATAGAAACAAACTGGCTTTAATGATGTATTCCATCATCATGAACTGATTCTCAACTGAGCCCTATTAGGCAGGAAGGAGCATTTTCTGCAGTTCCTTGCCATCCATGGGACATACATAAATATGAGTTTCCTGAAGGACAAATTTCAAAGATCAGCACAAACATTTTTGTTAGTGGAATCTGTACTGTGTGCTAACAGTGAATCTGAAAGTGCAAATTTTGCAGACTACAGAAAATCCTAGTTGTAAAGTTTAGCTTGTACAGACTTCGCATTGCAAATATCTTCAGGCAAAACAACGCTCGCTCTTAGCATTGCAAAGAATAATTTAACATCAGAGACAATTATATGTACCTTGTGCCACTGGCCATCATTTATTTTGTTGGAAATCATTGTGTTGGTGTCTCCACTCCCCAGATCGTAGCTGAAGTAAGGCAGTCCATTCTTGATCTGAACTGTGGCAAAATCAGCATGGTTGATGCGGGCCATGTAAAACAGCAATCCAGAATCAGCTGTTGTTCGAACTTCAAATTCAATTGTCAGTCTGGAAATCAAACAAAAAGGAAAACAACCACAAAGGAAATGATAGTCAGAGCCAGACAGTAGACAGATTAATCTGCTTTACCTTTATGTGTTCCTCCAAAAACACCTCTACAGTTAGTGGCCCATTTTACTTGTCTATCAGTTTAAGAAAAATAATTTGTTTACATGTGAATTGCATTTCATGTGTGCCTCATCCTTGATATGTCAGTGTTCATTAAGCCCTTCACTATGGAAATACAAAAGTGCAACCTTGTCATAGCATTTCAAGATATAATTCTCAGCTGCAGCTGTAGATGCTAGAAAATCCTAGTGCTTGTAAAATTCCAGCAGTGTTCTGTGCCATCCACACACATAATGCTCACAAAGAGAAGAGAGCTGTAGTGACAGCTGGCAAATGTTGAGCTTCTAATGAGTTCCATTGCCTGAAGACAGGTTGCAAAACTTTTAAAGATGCAGAGAGAAGAGTTTACAACCAGGATATAAACCACTTATTCTGACTTCTCCCAACAGAAAATGGAGGTGTGTCTGAGGAGGTCTCCTGACCCCTTGGACTGAACAGTAATGTCAAAAACCTCCCCGACGGCAAAGAACCTGGGAGAAATGATTTAGATTATCTAGATGATAGGGTTGTACTTGCAGCACATCACTAACATAGCCCAAGCTGAGCTGCAGTCAGTACCTGAAAGCAGTTGACAATATAAACATGAAAAAAAATCATTGCATGAAAATGATCAGGTCCGAATTTTTATTTGAAAAGAAGATAGGCAAGTAGCAAACGTGAAAACATATTTATGGATAAAAATATGTGAGGCTGATGGACTTTTAAACTATAAGGCAATAAAAACATTTAGTGGTGTGACATGGTCAATTTGTTAATGACCATTTGCCTTCAGAGCAAAAATGAACAATGAACAAGTTAAATCTTCACAAATCTATTGTAAACAGTTGCATTTTTATAAGTAGCTCTTGGAATTCCTTTGCATATCAAGACATATTTGTATATATTGTAATACATTGGGAGGGCAATGTCATTTTGCCTATTTACTGTGCAAGTCTGAACTTAACTGTTGGAGGAAAGGGGAAAAAATGTTTTCTTATTATGAGAAATGATATAGTTATTGAACCAAGAGACTCTCTTCCAAAAAAAAGCAACCTATGAGCTCAGTTGCATGACCTAGTTCCACTCTTCTGTTTGTTTTTATGAAGATCACTGGGATTTATGTGTGAGCAAACCTTTACAAAGAGTTAAACTGTTGTTGTGAGAGCTACATAGGTGGGCACTTCACTGCCTATATTCCATTCTTTAATGCTTTATATGTTTGCTTAATTAAATGAATTAGACATGGTACGTGATGTTTTGCAGATCATGCCCACAATTTTGGGAGATGCTTTTGAGAATACTAGGAAGGGCATTTTATTTTGACACTATTCCACCAAAACTCATTGCTAAAATAAACAATATACCTGTTTTTCACTTTGGTGTCATCAAATGCAACTGCAATGTGGCTGTTCCTTGAAAGACCAAATTGCTTGCCGCCTTCCAAAATGGCTGGTTCCGTTTCATCAGCACAGGAATCCTGCAAAATACACATCAATAATAAAAAACTTCTTATTTTGTATCTATCTCAGCTGGGCACATGCTGGAAGCCTTCCAGCTTCTCAGGATTGAGAATATTCCACTTAATCCAGACATCAGCCCTTCAATTTTCCGGTGTGTTGGTGTCTCATCACACCAGCTACAGTTATAAACCAGTGTGACAGGAAGGTGGTGTAAAAGCAGAGGTCATTAAGCTGGCTGTAAAAGTAAATAAAAATAATATATGAACGTTGCTGCTTTCAAGCCACCAGTCAACATTTACAAGAGTCTTAAGTAATTTCCAGGCAGCTCAGTGTTCTCTTAGCTCACATAACTGAGTTTTACACAGTAGGATGCCCCTTTACAGAAATAAAGCAAGACTTAATTTTTAAAAGGATGCTTTGATGATGACTTGAAATCTAGTCATCTTAAAAAGAATGAGTTAAAAGTGTTTTCAGATCCTGCACCTGTCAATGACTCCTCCATTCTACTTCTTTATATTGTTTTACAATTGTATTCTTTGTTTAATGTGCTGTTGTTTCCCCTGGTGCTGTTGAAAGCTCTCCCTTCACCACCCCCCACCAATAAGGGAAGCTGAATAACTGATGGATAGAAGTAACAACTCTTAAACTCCCTTAGCTGTCTAATGTAGACACATTACCCAGGGGGTAAAGAAAGAAACCCTTCCTTGTCTGTTCCACTTCTATTAATCTTAAAGTTGTGCAACAATGGAAGGTAAAATATCTTCTGCCGAGTATAATTTTCTTTTCTAAATTTCACCAGGTCTTTTAATCTCTGGCTCTAAAGCTCTTGTATTGGGATGCCTGGGGCAATGCGAGACCATGGTAATTACCAGCTTCTACTCATGTCTAGCTTTTGCCTCCCACTGAGAGTATTGTGAAGAAACTACTCAAAGGATCTAATACAACACAGTATCAGGACAATACCACTGGGAAAAAGAAAAAAACAACACACAAACTTTGATAGCTGCAAGCTCTGTTTTTAAGCACTGTGGCTGATATCATTTTGGATTGGCGACAGTCTCTTATTTGAGTCCTGACTCAGCAGGGATTTGCAAAGCACAAGGTGCAGTGCTTTGCTGACAAAGAGCTCTTTCTGGAAAACATTTGGAAAATGTCATGAGTGACTCATCAGGTGCTGAGATTTCACCCGCAAAGAGGAAATTTCTTCCCCCCCCTCTCAGTTTTTCAGTGGTGTTACTATTGCTTTCCCATGTCACAAAAGTCTTTGCAACGATATAAAGTGCTTCTAAAAATAAGTTTTCCACAATTAATGCTCTGGTTTGAATATTAGTGTAGAAAAGCATGCATTACAACGAGTATACATCACTGTGCCACAGAGGGATAAAACAGGGAAAATTCAGCAGGACCAAAGAAAGTTATGAATGTGTGAATTGCAGTCTTCCAGTGATCATCAAACTAAAAAAAAATCCTATTCCCATAATGCCAAGTAAAGCTTCTAATTACTTTAAGCTTTACGGATTTATCTTCAAGTTTAATAAAGATGTTAATAATAATTCTCAGGATGTAATATTTTCAATAGCATTTGGGGTTGCTAAAATCTGAAGATAGGGACTAACTATCAGTACTGGAACAACAGGAAACAACTGGAAAATATGCTAACACTTTTCTGTGGCACACTTTTAAGTGTTACATAGGAAAAGGACATATTCAGACAGTAAATTAAATTCTAGATGGATATCTGTTAGTAAAAGGTCTGATCATGACACTTCAGCTGCTCTCCAGCATCAGCAAACACTGAAGCTTTGATTCAGCCCAGTGAGAGGACTTCAAGGAAGGGCGAGGAGCTGGGGAGAGTGACAGCCACATTGTGATGGTTGGAATCATAGCAAGCACACACCAATTATTTACTGGTAAGTACTGACCAATATTAGTGAACATTCATTAGATTGGTGTGGAAATGTCAGTAAAGGGAAAAAAAAAAATCAGCAGGGCATGCTTAAAATACTTACAGGTTTTATTCAGAAGCCTGTGTCTGCTTTCACTTTATCTAAGGACAGACAAGCTTTACAGCCTTCATGAGACTCTGAGCTAGGCAGAGATCATCAGTCTATATTAAAATATCCCAGCTTCCTTTTTTCAGTAACAGCCTTAAGGTGCCCTGGGTTTAAATCTGTCTGTTTAACAAACTCCCATATTATCCAAGAATCTCCCATAATCAAGACTGAACACTTCAGCTGCACTTTACCAGTCTTGTCAGATGGCAGGGACTTGACTGGTAAGTCAAGAATCTGGGTGTGTGGAAATGAAGAACAGAAAAGCCCACTGGAGGACTGTCACACATTCTTTACAACTAATACTGTATTAGCAATTATAAAGAAAGTAATTAGGGGGAAAAGGGAGCATCACTGAAGCAGTGAGCACAGTTCACTGAGCAGTGTTAATAAAACAATGAAGCAGTGCATGGCAAAGAGTGGAAGATACCGTCATGGAGTCAAATGCAGAAGTAATGTTGGCGCTCTTCATTTCAGTGGCAAGCGAATCCTGAGGAGCAGTGAATAACATGAGGCAGAAGCAGCAGTTACCCAAAACTGAGAAACATCTTAGCATCCATAGCAAGCAGCAGCAGCAGACCAGTGTATTTCCCAGCTGTCTTTACTTCTAGATCTTGTCTTGCCTTTAGTAGAGGGTAGGGTTCTTTTTCTATTGGGATTAAACTACCCTCCAGATGGATAACGGAGATAAAAAAGGTCTTAAAGTAGGACAGATACCTTACTTAAGCCTACAAAGTGGAAATAATTACTTTTATGCTGTATATTTTTCATATATAGTCCTTCTACACGGAGCTTCTGTATAATTAACTATCATGAGTGGAATGTCATTATTATACTGTAGTTACTTATTCTGTTGCAACATTCTCCAGAAAAACACTTCTGAGAAAATAAATAAATACATAAATAAGTTTTTAACAATCCAAAAGTTCACCTCATTTAAAATACTTTCAAGTCTTCATAATACTAAACCTGTTTCAAGTTATCAGAACTCTAGATATGTGATATACAAAATGCAGTTACAATGGGAACAGTTTCTGGTGTTAATAAGTAGATTGATTCCTCTCAACTTTGCTATTTAAAAGTTAGTGTTTAGTCTTAGAAAGTCTGCACTTGCCCTTCTGTTTTATTTTCTTTTAAAATTTTGTTTATAATGCTTGATCAAGGCATACTATGACTGCACTCTTTCCCAACAGTGAGCATTAAGCTGGATAATCCTTTTTACCTTGTTGTTGCCTGGTTCCTTACCTTTATATGGTAGTGTTACTATAGAGCTAATTTGCTTATTTTCAACTCCAAACAGAAAGATGCATTGGAGCCCTCGTGTTACAACTACTCCACCTTGTGGAAATGAATCAAAAATGCTGCTCTTGAGCCTTAAAAGACCAGTATCTCTAACTCTGGGACTCGAGGCATGCCTATCTTGAATCTAAAGCTATTCTTGATGGGTAGCTTTCTCGATTTCACCTGGAAAAAGAAACTTTTCAAGTTTTACCTGGGTGAAGCAATCTACACTTACAAGTGATGAAGATGATACTGAAGGAGGAGGGGAAGCAGTTGTCCTTGGTCTTTCTTTCTCCCCATTAGTGTCTGATTCAGGTTGGATAATCACTGTTACATGGACTGGTTTATCTTCTTCCTCAGGTGGCCTCACCTCTGGTTCTAAAGAGGGACATCGGCCAATGTCTGCATTTTCAAAGGACACGGGTTGAGCAAAGTCCATGGGGCTGAGAAAACACAAATAAATTGCTGTCATTATTTTTTCTGCCTTTTTACCACCCATCTATAAGGAATAGATGTCTGTTGCAGTGTAATTCCAATTCCCAGGACATAAGAGCCAGAATTAATTCCATTTGTTTTAGCTACAGAAGTGGGACACTTAAATAGTGGTGACAGTCACCCTTGGCTTTCCTTCTTACAATTAGTGCAGAGACAGGCATCCTCTTTTGCAAGTTTTATCAGCCTAGGTAGGCTGAATCACATTGTGGGGAGGTCCTTCTCTCTGATATACATTGATGAACTGTGGGGTGATGAGATCCTTATTTAGGTACTTCAGTAATGTGAAAGAAAGATTTAGATGGAAACTTTCTATAGAGGTTTTACTTTACTGACCATTCAATTTATTTTAACTGTCCCAGACTACTGCAGCATGCACTTTCCACAAAGTAATTCATTCCTATGGTGGTTCTCAGAATTTGTATGCTCTTGGAGATCAACCTTACTTAAAATGAAGTGTTGTACTACACCTATCACTGGAGTAAGTCTTACTTTAGCATTGCTGTTGAATTTCCCTGATTTCATGGGCAAATAGACAAGTGTCAGCTTGTCTGGAAAACATTTCATTAATTGCATAGCCTATGAAGCATATACAGACTATTATATTTACTATAGCAGATCATATTCTAGTATGGAGGTGGTTGAGGCCTCATCCCTGGAGATATTCAAGGTGAGGTTGGACAAGGTTCTGAGCAGCCTGGTCTAATTGAGGGTGTCCCTGCTCACTGGAGGGGGGCTGGATTAGATGACCTTTGGAGGCCCCTTCTGGCCCTAAACATTCTATGATTCTATTTGATGTTAGTATGATTCCATGCAACAACTAAGTTTGTTTTGGCAGCCAAGGTAATTAACCAACCTCATTAGCTGAACATTTGTTGGAATTAGTGAGACTTACGTGGTGTTAATGACAAGATTCCATATACAGCCCTCAAATGGTGGTATGTTTCTGAGAGGTGCAGTGTGAAACTCAGAAGAAACACCCCCCACAAAGAGCTTCTTAACAGAGATGGGCTGGTCTGTTGGCAGTCTCTGAGCCTGGACTTTGTCTTCATCTACTTGAACAGTGAACATCCTGTGAAAAAGATTTGAAAGCAAAGAAATAAGTATTTTACTCTGGTTATTACTTGTATTAAAACGACCACTTTGCAGGCCCCATTTACTCCTACATCAGCTATAACACTAAGCAATCCAAATTACATAATTAGCAGCTCACATGAAACGCATATTAACCACTAGAAGGTTTTCTCTACTGCTATGCTTCCTTGGTAACAATCCTGACAGGCTTGCAAAGCCCTGCTGCAGTGAGGTGGTGACACTGCTCATGGGTCGAACAGGAAGAGATGCTTCGTGGGGTGGCAACACTGACATGGCAAGAGCCAAGCCTGCTGTACTGTGATGTTAGATATAATTATCTAGTGCTCAGCAGGATGGGAACAGCATGGGATCACATTTTGTTTGGGCTCCCTATTTCCTGGCTTGTACAAGTTATTATCTTCTTGCTGGGGGACAAACACTGCTACAGACTGCTCTGATTGCAGAACCACAGATACATACTGTACACTTTGAAAAAGATCTAGTAGCCTTTTTTTTTAATGAGGGATATGGCAGAGTAAGGAAATTGCTGATTGTTTACCACATACTGATTGATACCAGTGCTGCAATTAATTCTCAGGGGTAACACATGCTACATGCTACAAGCTAAAAACAAAACAGTCCTGTGGGAGATAATGTTCAGGTTGAACAGAGGAATGCAGAAGCCTCTGAAGCACAGCACTGCTGGCTGACCAAGCCAAGTCATGGAATGGAGCGAAGAGGACTGTGTCCAGGCGGGTTTTTAATGTCTCCAGAGATGAGGAGACCACCACATGTCTGGGCATCCCATTCCAATGCTCTGCAAAAAAAAAAGTTTCTTCTTGTGCTTAAATGGAGGTTTACACAAGTCCGAGAGAGAGGACACTTCTCTCTCTTGCCTTCAGAGGAAGTGTAGGGAAATCTGATTGGCAAGACTTGTGTTATCCTTTGTGCTGCTGCACATTATCCATGGCTACTGGTTGTCAGTATTTTCATCAGCATGCAGTATTTAATTTCATCTTTAGCTGTTACCATAGTCAACATTTTGGCTCCAAGCAGAACCATACAATAATGTGCATTAGTTTTCAACTGTATCCTATAATTACTTTGGAAGAGAAAGCAAATACTTCATAATTATCTGGACAATTATCTCTGAAGAGTTTACAAAGGGTGTTCCTCGTATTTAATCAACAAAGCTTGAGTTTGTGATGAGCAAAGGAGAGGTTAATCTTAATTTATGTGTTTTGACACCCATTTCAGGTTACTGAAAATTCAGAGTTCAGTAATTGTAACAGAGCTACTTTGCAAACACTGAGGTTTCATCTGAACAAGCATGGTTTATGGTTCAACTGGTTGGCATTGTACAGAAATTGTATCTTGATGTACTCTCACAGGTCAAGCTACTGTACTTGCTGTAGCACTGCATAAAAAAAGCTTCCATTGTTATTTAGAACCTCTTATTATCATCTGCATATTTGTG
Organism: Ceyx cyanopectus; assembly: GCA_013401355.1. NCBI lineage: Eukaryota > Metazoa > Chordata > Aves > Coraciiformes > Alcedinidae > Ceyx > Ceyx cyanopectus. Next base: position 27,614 of record VYZU01079488.1, read on the forward strand.
TTCTGTCACAGTGACACAAAATCTTTTGCAAGAAATGGTAATTAATTTAAAAAATAACTTTTTCTCTCAAATAAAGCATGTAAACCCAGCTCTGCAAAAAAATAAGCAGAAACTTCTAAAACGTTTTGCATGAGGATGGGATTACACTAGATTCTTTGCCTCAGCAGAAGCATTTACATGGATTGCTAAAGACCTTGGCTTTGTTGAATTAGCTGTGGTGTGTGGTCTGTGGCACTTGTATGTGTTTTTACCCTCTAGCTCGTTCTATCCGGATGGAGTGTGCTCTGCCATCGTGAAACTCGCCAGCTTCTGGCCTGAGGGTGATCCTGTGGGGGTCCCGTATCCCCGTGGAGATGTGCACTTCCAGTCGCCCTCTGTTCAGGAACACTGCATAGTAGGCCTGTGGTATATATGTTGGTATAAGAAGGTGAGTTACATTTGTAAAGAAATTATTTCACTTAGTTTTACATTCATGTGTATGCTTTATTTTCTCACTCCAGTTTTTAATCTGGTCAGCAAGTGCTGTAGTTTCAGTTATGCTGCTGTCACTGCATTCAGACTCCCTCATATTCTTACAACGAGGAATGGGTGAAATGAGGTCATGCTGGAAAGCCTCATCAAAACACTTAACTGTCTGCACACCTACTTGCACAGAAAGATGGAGCCTTCTAACTTACAATTATGCTGATTTTTACTGTTACAAGGCCGTGCCTTAAACCCATCAAGCCCTGCATAGCATTGGTCTCAGTGTGAGTTCTGTGTTTGGAGGTCAGGCAAATCATGCTAGTAGTTACTCTAGCAACCAATATCATGTTGTAGCAGATTTCAGGATCTAACCTCCAGTTACTATAGCAATGAGTGTCATGCTCACTTCTGTGACCTGAAGAGCTGGGAAATGATAAAGGAGCCCCTGCCCTGAAGTTAATATCATGTGGGTGAAACATTATAACATGCTGTCCCTGGAGCACGTTCCTCTGGGTCATGGAGAGCTCTCTTCCAAAACAGGCAGGAAGGAGAATAATGAAGTAGAATTTCCTCAAAGTTCTGAACAAAGAAAGCACCAAAATATTCTGTATATCTCTAGTATAGTATGTCTGTCTGTAAGGTTTTTAATTAATCAAGACTTAAATAATTTCTAACAGCGATCACATTTTAACCAATTAGTCACTTCACTCAGAATGAGTGAAGAACAGCATTATCCAATTTTTGATTTAAAAAAAACAACAACATGGAAGCAGCTACATGATAGAAAAACAAATCTGATTTTGTTTAGCAACAAGGATGTCTTACTGTAAGAGAAACAGTTACTACAATGAAAAAAGTATTTTTCATTGTAGTAACTGTTTCTCTTTCAGTGAAATGAAAGTATTTTTCATTGTAGTAACAAACATTTCTGAGCCTCTATTGGACTCGCCATCAGATAAAATATATTAGAATTATTTTTTTTTTCCCAACCACTGAATTTTAACTTAAGTATAACTATATGACAGTCTCTTGAAACAATCCAAGTGGAAGAAGTTCAGTAGAATTGTGTTTTGTCTTTAACTCTTGGTAGGTTGTTTATACCTGTCCCGTCTGTCTGCGCTTTCTCCGCAGTGGGGCAGCTTTCCTGCCCGTGTGCCGGCGCTTTCTGCGGGGGGGCACGACTGCACCACTTGTGCCAAACAGGATGATCCCAGACTCATTCTTGGTGCTGAAGGAGAGGTTGATTTCTGTGCCCATGTCAAAGGAGACAGGCTGCAGTTCCACAAAGCCTGGCTTGGGGAAGCTAACTGTATAAATGTTCTGTAGGAAGAAGGGGACAAGAAACTGCATTAGTAGAATTAAAGAGTCTGACCATGCACGAAAGATTTCTTAACTAAAATAATAAACTATGCAAATATAACTATTGTGAAGAGATGGAAAGTAGTAAGAAATACTAAGCAATTTACTTCTCAAAGTGTTGTGCAAACACTGATTTACCTGTTTATATCTGGCATCATTACAGTATCTCCAGAATCCTGTCTAACAGGAAGTCAAAGTTCCAGTCTTATTTCAGTATATCCCTGGATTAAAAATAACTGTTCACAAGTATTTTTCATATGAATTTTTTCCACTGAGTTAATACAGGGGGGATTTTGCTTTTAAATCAATACAATAGATAACAAGAGGCAATTCAAAAACTCATTAATCTTTCTTTCTCTTAAATAGAACTGTTCTAATTTTGAGATTAGATTCTTATGTCTGTCTGAATATACCTTATATAGCTAACACATGATGCCATAAAATCAGAAACCAGAAAACATTTATACCTGTTAAGAACAAAATACATGGAAGTCAGACTAACCTCCAGTGTGCATCCTTTGGTTAGACCAACAAAATCGGGACTACTCAGTATATTATATGGTGTCCTTGATATTTCAATCTCTTTGAGGCAACCTGTATATTTCTTTAAGTTCACCTCAGGCCTAAAAAAAAATATTTAGAAGCACAGTGTGTTTTCAAAAACAGACTTTATGGAGAACACATTCAGTCAGACACACACACTCACATGCACTGTCAGATGCACAGATACTAGATTTTTTTTTTTTTAATACACACATACACTCAAGTAGATACATGTTGTCTTCTACCACCTAACAACACATATTGGACTCTGCCTTGCATCACTCAGAGGTGCAACAGGAGATTTATCTCATCTCCTATTGACACCAATCCTCTCTTCCATTTTAACTTTTTTTTAGGTTTTTTTGTTGTTGTTGTTAAAAGAGTGCTATCTCTGTTGTTTAAATGAACTATGAAACAAGTAAGCAGTTGTTCCTTACACAAAGCAGAAAGTTGCAACCTAGGAAATCATAACAATAGAGATCTTAACAGGAAGACTGATGTTTCATTCATGGTTTTGCATACTAGATCCTAATTAAGTAGAAACTTCAGTAGCAGACAAACATTTTGGATAAAGTCTTCACCAAAGACTATTTGTTTTAGTCTTTTGCCAAAGTCAAAAAAATAATTTGATGTGGTTTTTATGCTTTAGAAATTCTTTATGTTCAGGTGGAATTACATTTGTTTTCAATGTATTTTATGTACCCAGTATCTTTCCTGTGAAAAGTGCTGCATATAACACAGCAGTATGTTTTACTTTCTCAGGCAGTGAAAGGAAACAAAGCACTGGGGTTTGTTACAGAATGTAACAACCTATCCAAGACAGGAAAACATTGTCATAGAATTGCAAAGTTCCATGGGTTGGCTCAGCATCTGGTTGACAAAAGAAATGCAAAAACCCCTGAAAGTAACACCAAAGCTAGCATGCTTGAACTGAAAAGTATGATTTCCTGATCTGAAACAGTCTTGCAAGAAGAAAGGACTTGCAAAGTCACTTCAGAAAAAGAGTTGCCATGGGAATAAAACCCGTAAGAAAAAAAAAATTAGTTAATTCACTCACAATATTACCAGTGAGAGTTTACTAGAATATGTGAATATGAAGAGCTCAAAGAAAGAAAAATTGTTTGGGAAAATAAATGAGTTAGCATGGGGTGGTATGTGTGTGTGTGTGTGTGTTAAATCCAGCATTTTAGCTTCCTGGAAGGAAATTAAATATTTTACAGAATATTAATTACACAATAAAACCGTTTTGTACAGATACTATTAAGCTGCAAGATTTGGCACTGAAAGCCATTCTTGTCATTATAGCCATCCTAGCAAGCGCAGTGTCTTCTCTGGCAAATTAGCATCCTCTATGTGAGCTAAAGCAAGCTTCTTGTTTATTAAAATAATCTGTATTCTGCTTTATTTACAGTCAGATAGTTATGGCCATCTTTAATTTTGAGGTTTTTTTTATTTCCTAGCTCTTCCCCAGTTCCCTTACTGACTCAACTCCCCAGCAGCAGAACAGCTGTGCCATATCATTGTAAACAGTGCCCACAGTCTCCTGAAACCATACATGTCCCTATCCCCTTCCTGCCTTGACCAGCTACAGACTGTCCCTCATGCTGTCCTGTCACAAGCAGCTGTGTTATCTTGTAATTCCCAACCTTGCAAACATTGAACACTTGCTTCGTGTTTTCTTAAGATTTCCTTTTTCCCTTTTTCCCTTCCAAAACATACAAAACAAGATCCAAGTTCACTCAGATCTTGCATAAATTCTTGGGCTTGTTTTTTTTTTTTCCAAACTAGGATCACAGTCAAGGGAACAGAAGCGCATTTCTGGAAGTTGGGTGGAAATAATCTTTTCCAGGATCTGGGGTGGGGATTGAATTTTTCTGATTCAAGCCAGGAACTAAGCTGCAAAACACAGTGAAATTTGGTTCGTATCTGAGCATATGAAAGCAATAGTAATGGACACCTTATCCCTTTCCCCATCCTCTTGTTCTTAAATTCAGAAGTGGCAATTTCACAAAAATCTGCACCTTTCTTTCATGCCCTCCTCTGTAACCACTGCCATGCAGTGCAGTGCTCCTCCTGACCTGGGCCTGCCTTGCTCTCACAGGTCAGAGGCACACTCAGCAGTGCAGTTTGCTGTAGCTTTGCTACTGAGGCATTCCAGTGCCGTAAACAACCACAGCTGTAGGAAGCAGCTGTGTGAAGAAAATAAAAGTTGCTTGTGTAGGTGTGTGCACAGCATGTAAGATGAACAGTATTAAGCACGTGGAAGCAGCTTTGCTTGTTGCAGCAGGAGCAACTTGCTGAATTAACAGCCTTGGCATACCAGCTGGTATAAATACTGCCCACACGCTGCTTCTGCATTGCCGGCTGTGCTTTTAAGCTGCACTTACTAGACACATGCAAGTCATGCAAGTAATCTAATTATTTTTACCTTGCTTTCATACTAGGGTGAGAGAGAAAGGGGAAAAAAAAAAATCATCACATTAATTGTAGCAAATTATACTTACTAGCAAGGTTCAAACATTTCAAAGTGAAGCTGATATACGTCATTTACAAAGAACACATAATAGATGGTGAGATTCCATACACACCATCAGGCTCTGCCAACAGCTACCTTAAAATGTCATATATCAGAAAGCTTTTATATTTCATTGCTATATTTTGTCGTAAGTAAAAGTGAACCATGTAAAAGAATTTGGCAGAACTGACATGACCTGGTAATTACAAAGTCATGGGTACCTCAACATTTATTGTTTGCAGTAGCTCGGCTTTGCCCTAATCCTCTTTTCACCATTTTTGATTCTAATTTACCATAACATTCATCTTGCCCCGGTGAATAACGAATCATAGCTGTAGGCAAAATGGTTACCACAGGTCCAAGTAGCTGTGGTACACTGATTTTCTAAGCAACCACAGAGGATTTGCTGGAGGATAATTGATCCAGACATTTTGTTATGCACTGGTGTGATTTCACAATTACATAATATAGTGCTGTATTTCATGAGTAAAATAGATCTTAGATCTTTTTATCACTGGGTGATTTGACATCAGAGGTCAGATAATAACCTAGTGAATTAACAAATAATGTCCATTCTTTTAGTTGCAGAACAGCCTGTGGACAATTCACAACAGTTCCTTGTGCACAAGACCACTTCAAGGCTGTCATTATGTTGCGTAGCTAAAGCCGACATAGATTAATGGGCTTGTTTCTGTGTTGCTCATCTGTCATTGTAGCACAGAATTCTCTGTTCCTGTCATGGCAAAATTCATTTGCATTGCATCTTGTCATTCCTGAATATTCATTTAATCCTTAAGTAAGTTTTTTTGTCTATTTAAAACCATGTAATACTGTCACTAAATTCAAGTACTCATTATCCCATTTCTTTAGTTCATTGAAGCTTAAGTTAAAGTTTATCAATGATATTATGCAGTATTGTAAAAATAAATACTGGGAATTTTATTTGCATAGGAAATTCAGGATCAGGCTTCTGAAGGGAAAAGGTTACCATAATTCATTCTACTTACATTAAATATATCAAGAGTATGATATCCTTTAAATCTTGAATACAGAAAGAGTTTCATCTAATAAGTGCAGGAACTTAGGTCTACAAGTAATTTTAAATGACATCTAAACACAGAATTTTTATACACAGTGAAAGTACACTGACCCTGATTATGCAAACACATGCATACCCATTTAACAGTAATCCCATGAGGAGTAGTTTGTAGTTTGTTTTTTTCTACTCATGCACAAGCTAAACCCTTGCACTTAATTTTGTGGAGGTATGGAGATATTTCTGTACTTCTGAAGTCTCAAAATCTATTCATCAATTAAAAAAAGCTTTAAAATTCAGCTACATCATGGTTCATCATGTATTTGTGTAAACAGTGTGAAACACATTGAAATACACAACATATGGAAATAAAGTGTTGGTCTGCTGTAGCAAATAGGGTACATTGGGAACTCACCATTCACTTATTGCAAGGGAACTGGAGAAATAAATACTGAGAATTAGATTACTCTGCATTTACAACCTCTTACAAAAGGGAAAGAAAACGGGTTTGAGCCATGTTACCTTAGATTTCTCAGGGTTGGCAATCCACCAAAATATATTTTCTCATGGCCTTTTAAGTTAAGACCAAAATGGCTGCCTGTAGAAGCTGTTGCTATGGTCTCTTCTTCATTGGTATCTATGTCTACAATTGATATGTTGGCTGGAAGACATTTAAGATTAGTTTCAAAATATGACACATAAACAATGATGTCTTAATGTAAGAAACTAAGAGCAAAATATTTATAAGATTAGCAGGAGAGGCAAGAGGCAAGGAGGGTTGTATTTTGCAATTAAGGCACTGGATTTCCAAACTGTCAATTATGGGCAGGGGAAGAGATCTGCACTTTTCTCTGTTTCCATAACAACATGAAAAGCTATAGCAATTCTGTATGCTTTATTTCTATATATTCTTTAAACATATTTCAATTTGGTATGTTCTCTCTGTCAAAGTAATTTGTAGCTAACACTTCAGGACAAAGTCAAGATCGTTTTACATTTAATTTGTGATATCAGTCCAAAGGTTGTCACTTGAACAGGATTTTTTTAGTGCAGAAGTTTGTTAGTCATTGTCATTATGTGCTTTAGAGATTGGTGATCAGTCACTCTAGACCATTTTCAAACCCAAAGCACTCAGTTGCTGTCATGTCTAATTTCAGTCTAGAGTCAGTGATGTACTACATACAACCAGCCTATTTAAATGCTTGTGTATATTCTAAATGTACAGATTATAAAGTTCAGAGAGACAAAACACAGTGAAAAATACCATGCAGCCCCTAAAGAAGAAATATTCTACCATAGGGATGCAAATAAAAGGTTCTTGAAATTTGTTTGTTTGGTTTGGTTTTCTTCCAGATAAATGTAAGAGATTTCTTTTAATCTACACTTCAGCCTGATCCCCCCATCTACACACCTAAGAAATAAAATTAATATTTATTTTAATTAAAGTGACCAGTCTGATTTCTGGTTAAAGACAGACTAGAGTGAGTCTGGAAATGAAAGATTCATCAATGTTTTAGGAGATTTCAAAGGGAGGACTGGCAGAATAGGTAGTGTAACCCATGGATAGGAAGGAGCAATGGAAAGATGGAAGCACCTTCTCTGATAGAAGTGCCCCCAACAGGTAAGTCTCTTGTAGCAGCAACTAAGTAAATGCCTTAAAAGATGAAAGGAATGTGTAAAACCTGAAATGAAACTACCATTTTCAGGAATGAAAGAGAATTGAATGGGGAATGGACTTTCCTTTTCAACTTTCTGTAAACAAATTATTTTTCCTTTTATTTCTATACCTGTAACTTCTTTATAAACATATGCTTGAATGGCATTAAGAAATTACAATTATGTGACATTGTATTTTACTACCTCCTGAATTAAGTATGAACTAAGATAACTGGTCACTGCTTTGGGATATGCTGAGCATGAGAGGACAGTACAGCATGAAAGCTATTGCTGTCCTAACAAAAACCACCCAGCTTTGTTTTATGACTTTGAGCAACATCAACTGATGAAAAAAAAGCTTTTTTTTTCCCATTTAGACACAGAATGTAATTCTAAACTAAGCTACCTGTTCATAAAAGGCCTGTTTGACTGTGCAATCACTCGCATGCAACTCAAGACACCTGTAATCTAAGCAAAAGAAATTGCTAAACCACTAGAACTTTATGATTCCAGCAATATTGCACAACATCTTCTTCAGGATTAGACATTTAATTGCACTGCACAGGTAACAGGGAAAGTCACGGTGTTAATACCACAGGAACTCACCTTGCTTTTGAATTCTTGACAGGGTGAAAGATTTCCATTTGCCATCATTATGATTTTGTTTGCTGGTAACAGAAGCTGTACCTGAACCCAGGTCGTAGCTGACTTTTATATGGCCATCACTGAGTTCTACACTCATGAAATCCTTCTGTTAATGAAAAGGATTAGATGCACAAATTATGATTCTTACTCATTTTGGTAGGAGGCATATGACAATAAAGAAACACGTTCTTTTCCCGGGTAACAATAGACAACTTTTTTTTTCAAGCTTTAAAAAAAATAATTACTTTTTTTATTAAAAAAAATACATTTCCTGCCTGGGACTGTAACGTACAAAAGTCTGATGATAACACGTTCTTTTTTTTTCCTCCCTTTTATTCTCCTTTGGATTGCTAACTTAGCTGGAATTTTTATAACAACTTAGCTGGAGTTTTGATGGGATGACTGTACTTTTATTTTCTGAGGCTGAAGACAGAAATACACATTGTAATTAACTGAAACTAATAGTCAGCTTTGAGTATATATCTGTACCACAGCTGATGTCTTTACCATGCTTCTCAGCTAGATTTAAGCTTGCAAGGTAGAAAACAAGAATAGTCAGTAAAATAGGCTTGTTTTAAAAGGGTTTCCAGGGAGCAATCTGTACTGATGGAGCCACAGAGAGCTATGAACTGTTATTCTCATCAACCACTGACACCAATCTCAAAGCAGTTACTGGAGAAGGCTGATGGAAACAATGGTCTATGGTACAGTATCCACAGAAAAAGAGCTGGCAGGATACAAAGAGCAAAAAAACCATTCAGGGAACAGAAAAGCATGAAAGGCAGTAAGTAATAGTGGAGCTATCACCATGAGCATGAATGTACCAGATAAATTTTAATTATAATTTTGCTTATGGGCAGTTCTGCCTGTACTCAGACTGAGGGAGAATGACAATAAATGACAATAGCATGTGCTGAATACCTATGCAAAACTGTGATAACAATGTTACGTGTCTGAACACAAACTTCTGTTCATAAGAAGAGTAAACTTCAACAAACTCAGTAGTTTAGATGCTAATGTATGACTATCCATGCATTCCCAGAAGGTGTATCCTCAAAGTTTTTGTATTGTAGGACTATCTTCAGACACAAATTGTATCATGGACCAGTTGCCTTCCAGCTCCCAGCGTTTTTTCAGAAGTTCAGGTAAATAATTTTTTTTTTCTAGAAAGCTATATAATTATACAGAATAATTATACACAATCATCTAAAATAATTGCATTAATTATACTTTCAATATTCAATTATTAAAGTTAATTAGAAAAAGTAGGTAAGTACTTCATTATCATAATAAAATGTTATCTTTTACTGTAGTCAGTCAGGAGAAGCATCCTCCTCCTTGAGAATTGCAGCAATTCTGATAATTTTTCCCAAAACACAGGAATCTGAAGTAAGACTGATTTACAGAAACACAGTTCTGGTAAAATAGTAAGGACTCAGTAATTCTTCAAGACATCAGTGAGAACTGCTATACATAATTTCTGACCCATATGAAAAAGCTAAGGAAAGGATTCTTTTCCCAGTCAGTCATGCATATTTAATCCATCTGGATCAGGGATGCTGAGGCTGAGTTATTCCTGTTATCAAGTGAGGATCTGGCCAGATGTCTTCATAAAAAAGTTCTCCCTGTTATCCACACACATTTGGTAGTGTGTGTGAATAAAAACCTTTAACAGCTTTATAACTAATGTTTCTATTCTCTATTTTAGATGCCAAAGATCTGTAGACTTTGTAAAAAAGTAATCACCATCACATCCTGTTACTTGCACCATTCAGTTCCCCTTCAAGGCAACCCAGACACAAACTTTCTTTTTATAAGCATCCCTGTCCTCACAATATGATATTTTAAACTATGATAGTACAATCACAACTGACAGTGTTTGCACAGGTAAGCATTTGGAATAGATGAAAACTAATGAATAATTTCAGAAAAGCTGAAATTCCTCTCAGTCTAAGACAATGCTCACCTGTCAGTAAACACTAGGTAGTCAACTTCCACACTGTAACTTTAATTTTCACTTGGACAGCAGAGAAGTGTCATACCAAGCAACATCATACCAGAGCGGTAATACAGTAAAATGAATACTTGTTTTCATAATACGATGAATTAAGGCAATACAAAGATGGCATGAAACCTGTGAGGAGTGTAGAGGTTAGCTGGTTGTTCTTACCAAGTCATCAGTAGCAAGATACATCAGCAGGGCGTTTGATGCAAAGGTCCTGAATTTGAACATGACTGTGGAAATATTGGGGTTCCAGCGGATGGGGCGGCTCACCATGGCGTAGCTGTCGCCATCAAACTGGACTGTCCCTTCACTGTCTGCCACCTGTGGGCTGAAAAGAAGCAATTCTAACCAATTTGGAGGCTAGGGTTGGCAGGGGAAACCTCTTGTGAGTCTTGCTGAACTTGGTTTGATATAGTAACAAATCCCCATTCTGACAAGTGAAGCTGTGATGTCAGCTCACCAGCTGCCAAATACAAAAGCACATCTGGGAGGAAGATGGAAGAGTCAACGTGTATCTCATGATCTGCAATGACTCACTTTGCAATCCTCAGTGTAGAATGACATTTTGTACCCTTTCAACTTGTAATAAATCTTTGTTATTGTTATTGATTTTACAACTTCTGTAGGGGCCCAGATTGAAAACCCTTGGAACTGCAATTCTCTGTTTACCTAAAAATTGCATACATTGCAAGAGCAGCCATATGACTCCCTACACATTGTTTTACATTCCAGTCATTATGAAACAGAAAAGATTAGGCTTTGAGTTTGCTTGACACAATTTTCTGTGATAGACTTTGTCCATTCCTGTCACACAGATCAGGTAGCTGAAAGACAGCAACCTTTTGCTTTAATCACTAACTGAGTAACTGAGTAACACGAGACCTACATTTCAAATGTTGTCCAGGCCCACGTTTCCCATTTATTTTTGTCACACATTCAAGGATCTTGAATGTAGTCCTCTATTCTTCCATGGGTACATTTAACAGTTAAGTTTTAGCAATCAGGTTTTGCAGGAGAACACAACTCCTCTTTTCTTCTACTGTAACAATGGGTTAAGGTAAAAGGGAGCTTTCAATACATTTTTCCATAACTCTCAAATCTAGTATTCTTACTTATTCTCTTTTTTTTTTTTTTTTTTTAAATCTCCCTCTCAACTACTCCCACTCCAAACAAGCAGATCTCCACTATCACTGAGGAATGAGAAAATTATATCTTGTTAGAGATGCACATAAAGGTTTAGGCATTTCCATTAGGGCTTGCTTGGAGCTGACACGCATATATCCATCATTGTGCTTTGAAAATTTCCACCTAAGTGTCAAGGGCTGTGGCAGGTGAAGCCCCTGCAACACACAAAGCAGACAAAGTAGTCAGGGTGTGCCGGAGCAGTTTGATGACTCAGATAGAGCACTTTGATGCCTTGGCCATTAAGCTGCACATCACGGTGTTTAACCTGTGCCTCAGGGTCTGGACCCCTTGGTAAACAGGCTTGGAGTCTGCCCTTGCCTGTGTTTTGAATGCGTTTGCCTCCTCAACCAGTCAGGTTGCAATAAACCCCCAGTTTGGGTAGTGGCTGCTGTTTGCTTGGTGGGTGCCTCTGTGACAAGGATGTGCAGTTGTAGTCAATAAAATACTGTGGTATTTTCAAAATTGTTTTGGTTCATAACTGGAATTTCCATCACTCTCAAAGCCTTAGAAGGTTGTCAGACTAGGCTGCTAGTTTGGAAACTTACCTACTCTTCACTCCCCCATCTGGGTCTACAATTATTTTACCTAACACAGTGTGAGCTCTATACCATATACTGATACTGTCAAATTCACTAAAAATCATGAGCATCTAAGACAACAGTGCTGTTTTCCTGCAGTGGGTCACTGTGAATGCCTTAAACAAAAATGTGAGAAACCAAGTCTCTATGTGATTATTCTTAGGACTATGCTGTCATATCAGTTAGTGCCTCTGTATAAGGCCCCTCAGCTTTTGAAGTAAGGAAAGTGCTTGAGATTATTCTGGTGGGGAAGAGGAATGAAGCCCACAGCTATCTAGGGACAGGACACATATAGTAAATAAGTAACTTGTTTTAAAATTGCTGTAGAGAATCATACATACGTGAATCCTGGCCCTGCCTGGATGGGCCATTTATCCTACTTGGAAACATTGGTCGCTGTCAGGGACAGGATTTCCCATTCTCTTTCAAGAATGGAAACACCTTTCTCTTGTGAGGGTCTCTGCTGACTACACTGGTGGCTGTGAAAGCCACCCTGTGGCATCTGACTCTGCCCCATGTTGCAGAAGAGGTGCAGGCACCCACACCATAGGTATCCATGAGACAGGCTCAGTCCCACTGTGGATCTCAACCACTCTCATGTTTTGACTGGTCTTGGTTATTGGTTACCCGTAGTCTTTCCATCACAGCACTGTTACACTGTCTTAATTCTGTTAAGACACTGACCACATTTTCGACCCAGATTGGGTGCTTCCCCTCTCGGAGAAACTGCAACCTAACTTTTTATTTCCTACAACTCTCAGTGTTGCAAACAGATCACAGCTGTCTACTGGAATTTGATGGCTTCTGTGGGAATTCCTGCTGTTCACCAAAGAATGCAGTGTCACTGCAGACAGGCTCCCAGTGGAGCATGAAGAAACAGTGCTTTACCTACCTGACGGAACATCCTTTGCAGTCGCCTTCAATATCCCTGAAATTCCAGAGTCCTATAGGCTTGCTGTCTAGAAATGTTTCACCCATGCAGCCTGTGAAGGTGGTGACTCTTACAGCATCTGACTTCTGCAACAGAAAATACAGACCTCATTAGAATTCAATTCAAGATCTACTGTGCCTGAAAGCATAACGGGCATGAAAATCACAAATACAAGAATATGCTGATTTTTAAAAATATCAATATTTAATCTGAGGAGCCCTCCTGTAGAACAACTGACTAGCAAAAATGTGAGCTAAACATTTTATCAGTCAGAACAGAAAAGCCCATTTATATCTGAGACTCCAGGGAAGGCCCAGGCATAATGATTCATGGTGAACAAGGAGCTGCCTTGGCTTCCATGTTACTGTCAGCTTTTCTGGCTATTCAGAGAGCTCCCACTTGTTCAAGCTCTGAGTGGGCTTTTGCTTTAGACTTCATAGAAAGGACTGTGAAGAATCTTGCCCACAGTACAATAAGTGTTTCTACTGTACTTAATGTTCAAAAGCCTTGATGTCAAGCAGATTGTCCAAGCTAAAAGAGCACCTGTGAACTCAACTGGATACACCTGTAAAGTTTATGGTAAATTTTGGATGCAGAAAAAAAGTGCAGATGGCAAAGCAATTAAAACTCATACTGCATCAAAACTCATTAAGCTAGGGTCACACATATAGGATCACAGGATGTCAGCGGTTGGAAGGGACCATGGAGATCTTCAAGTCCAACCCCCCTGCCAGAGCAGGACCATATACTATAATTTAATCTAGCACAGGGATAATGCTCATTAGATCATAACATGATAACATGATCAAGGTAGTAATATTTGACAGTACATAGAGTACTCAGCTCAAAATTATCCTGCTAAAAATACCGAGTTTTATTTAAATTTCACTTCACCAGTATGAGCTGATTGAAAATCTATATACTTGGCTATTTGAGATAGACAAGCACCTGCTGTTTTCCATACAGCAATTACAAATATTAAGATCTTGCAAGAGAATATGGAGAAGTGCAACTCGAAAATATTCAAGGAAAAGTATTACTCAA
>VYZU01079489.1:0-18416 GCA_013401355.1 Ceyx cyanopectus
AGGCGGGTCTTAAAAATTAGGTTCTCCTTCACCCAACTCTCCAGCCTGTCTAGATCAATTTTGATAGACATCTATTTTGATAGGTACTGATAAATTTTTACAAGCCAGCTCCTTTCAGTGCAGAATATTTTGATGGTGTTTTTATGCCACTCATACTCACACAAGGACAGTAATGAGATTGTCTGTGAGATGTGTGATCGATTCAGGTTCAGACAGTGAATCCTGCAAACCTGTGTCAGGTCTTCTGAGCACAGATAGTGGGATGGTGGTTACAAGGGAGGATCTTCATATGTGTTCCAGATGTGTATGCTGTCCTCCCAGCAGCACCTCATGTGCCAGTGTGTCTGCATGAAGGAGGGGGCAGCAGCAAGAGCCTGCACTTTCACTGTTTATATGCAGTAAAAAATATGTCTCCCCTTAGAGCAGCTTTATGAACCAGCCTGTCCATCCCTGTAATACTCTAGTTGCTCTTCAGTAACTGGATCAATTGCTGTACTTCACAAGCAGTCACCATGCCCCTAGAACAGGGGCAGTGCAGCTGTAGGATGGCCTGACAGTTTAATGTAATGCACTTAAACTGCTTCGAGGCACATCCTGCTTTGTCTTTTACCGATTAGAATGACCTTTATTTTTGTTTAAGGAATGAGTTGTTTCTGCTAACAGCATGTCAGGATTTTTAACCAAAGCCCATAGTGCCTGTGTCAGGGTGCCCTGGGAGGATACTGTCCTGTTTGGGTTAACAGACTCTGCATCTTTCATCTACACAACCCTTCAGTGAATGGGGATTTCTCTCGTGGAGCTGCTCCATGAGCAGGTCAGCAGGGATCTCTTAGGTAAGTTACGTTTTTGCAGTAGATTATACATAACATGTAATTGCATCCAATATACAGAGCATTTTCCCCATCATTCTTCTTTGAACCCACCAGGCATGTGACCCTACCATGTAAGATTGAAACAGACTTGTTCTTACTCTGAACAGCAGGATGTGAAATGCTTTTGTGATCTCCTCCAATAACGGACAAATGCCCTGCATAGACTTTCAGCAGCTTGTGTTTCCTTCAAAGTAGTCTACTGGGGGGGGGAAAGACCTGCTGGAGATAATTAATTATAAAATATTTTAAAGCCAAAGAATTAATTAAAATATTTTTTTTTAAGCATAGAGAAGTCTAGATGCTTTCAAGATTTTATTTATTTATTTATTGGGTGGGATTCCAGAGAATCTACAGGGAATAATTTGGTAGAAAACCATGTTCACTAAACAATAGGTCAATTTTGGGTCACTGCATTCAAGGAAAGGCAGATGTAATCTGAATCAGAGTGTGGCCTGAACCAAATTACCTGAATAAGCTAACCTACCACTGTTGTACTACTGCTCTCAATAAAAGTTTTGACTGCTAAGAAATTCTCTTAGGTGCAAATATTTTCTTTGAGTAAGAATAATAGTGGAAAGGTTTCACAGTTATGAAGGTATTGGAGTTTCTAATTAAATAATTCATATCTAAGTCAAAGATGAAAAATCCAATAACTATAATGGTATATCATGCTGCTGAAAGGTGTTTAAAATATATGCGTCTATAAAGCTTCATAGATGGGTTTCTAGCCCAGCCTTCTGTACTGTAATAAATTCTTCTCATTCTTATATATGTTATCCCATCATGTCTGTCACAGAGTACTGGTCTGAGAGGCAGGCATTGGGATCCTCCTTATAGACACAGGCAATAAAAGCACTAATATCTGACCTTTTTTTTTTTTTTTTAAGGCTCCAGTCACAGAAGTGTGGAACTTTGTCTAGTGACTGATGGATAAGTGGGCAGAAAGAATGTGTATGCCTCCAAAGATTATGTTTTCAAATATTTTCCTGCTTCTATTGATAGTTTAAAATTTAAACTAGTCACATATTTGCTACTGAAACTTTTTTTTTTTTCACAGAAAATAATACATTCTAAAGTAAATGGGAAAGTGGCTGCATTTGTAAAAAACTTCTGTTTTGGGTTTGATTTTTTTTTTTTAGTTTTCAGCATTGACACGCTTGGAAAAGTTTCCAGACCCTTTTCTTCAGAACATTTTTATGATGAAGACTATATAAAAATTGAAAGTATATATTAAAGAAAGAAGTTTTCTTTTGGTATTTTTCATCTGCTGCAATGCATGCTATATCTAGATTCCTTTGAAGTCAATGGGGCCCTTTTCATTTATTTTAATGGCAGCTGGATCACACCTTTATTGAAAAGCAATGTACAAAGGCACCATGCTAACTTCAGGCTAGAAACAAATCCTTTTAGGTGAGTAGCACCTAATGGCAGCCTGGGCGTTGCCCCTGGAGGATGATGCCTGGGGTGACACTCTGTTTCCCATTTCAGTGCTGGGCTACACTTTTTGCTGCCTGCTTATTTGGGATAGAAGATAGAAAAGACTACTTTTTAGAGCGACTTGAGAGTGAGTTTTGAAATAAAGTAGATGCAGAGACTGGTAGGGTTATGGTGAGGAAGAGGCTGCCTATAATTGAGAAAGCTTTACCACATTTGATTCTGGAAAGGGTGTTCTTTCAATGTGGTGTGTTTTGATAAGCGGTATGAGAATTTTTAAAGTCAGTAACTTGGTTTATAAACTTCAGCTCAGCTGGACTTAATCCCGCAGCTAGCAAATCCACAGAGCAAGTAGCCCAGCTGTGTCCTCATTTGTTAAGATCTTAAACCCAAGAAGATGTCTGGGATGCTGAATTTTTATTTATTATTTTCTTACACATTTATAAAAAGCCTAATAAAGGCAGATAGGAATAAGATGTGCTGCAAACCTGGCTCTTTCAGTAGTGAAAAGAGGGAGAGGAAAGATGTATTTAAATTCTCTTTGGGCTGGCCCAAATTTAGGACCTGTGTCTGTAAACCTTATCTCTGCCTCAGGGAAAGTACTCACAGCAATCAGGCTGATTCAGGGAAGCACATAAGCACATCCCTAAGGCTTCTTGTCTTAAGGTTTATTTTCCTAAACAGGGGTACTTTACTGATTTGAAGCCTGTGCCACACCATCATATTTTGTAGAATGTGAGCCTCACCCTGAGCAAATCTTTGGAGATAAATCCCAGGGCTTGTGTCATTCTCTGTTAAATGAAACTGCAAATTTGAGCATGCACACATCCTATAACAGGGCTGGGATTATAATGAAGAAATCTTTCTTCTTGCAGGAGTGAAAAATTATCAATAATTTAAAATATTTTATATTACTGTCTATACTGTTAATGAATATTATGTATTATTTTATGCATTATATTAATAAACAAAAAACTCATTAAGGAAAGAGCCTCAACACAGACCTGTTTAAACAGGTCATCTATAGCACAACTGTAACTTTTTTTAAAAAGGCCATCCATTATTTGTAACACTTTAAAAACTGTTTATTGCTTTATATTTAGCAGTTGCTGGTATTTCCTTCTCCTGTTTCCAGCTGAGCTTGATTTTAATATGTTTTTTTTTTGTTTACTTCAGCACAGATGGTGAGATGTATAGGGAGATCTTCTATGTAGAGCCTATTCTTGTTCCCTGTGAAATCCACATGAATTTTGGCCACTGACTACAGTAAGTGCAGAATTGGACCTGCCATAAGAGATTGCTGTGTTGGATTGTTTTGCTTGTAAGAGGTAGACTGAATGCAGATATTGATGATTACAGAGAACATAAATAAAACAGAAACAGCAATTTCTTCTTTTCTTTTTCCTTTTTTTTTTTTTTTCTTTTTCCCCTACTATTTTCTCACGGGGAAGAGAAAAATAAGTGTGCTTCATTGAAGTAGGTTGCATATATATTTTAAGTCAATAGAAAGAAATATTTCCTCACACTGCATTGTACAGTCTGTTAAGATCACTGCTGCTGTGGGTCATAGACCCAAGTAGTTTTCAAAAGTATTCAGTAATTTGGGCTTCATGCTCACAAATAGTGATATCTCAGACTGAAGAGCACTGAATAATTCCTGTGTCAGGAGTATGGTTTCTTCACTTTCAGGAGGGACAACACACACTTCTTCATGAACCTAGGATAAACCTGTCTCTGACAGGTCACAAATTCCCTTACTCTCCGTGGGATAATGGCTTCTTGCCCATAAGTTGCCAGTGTATTACTGGCATAGGACTATCATGATTTTGCTGGAAATAAGCAAAACACCATGAGCCAGGCAGTTGTGGAAGCACCACTGTGATGACTGGGGCAATCTGTCTATGGATGGTTTAGGATTTCCATCTGAAGTTGTAAAGATGACACTATGAATTCCAGTAGAGAGGCAATTAGCTATTGACTGAGTAAACACACCTCCACCAGACTAGGGACATAATTGGCCATTAGTGATTGCTAGCCAGGTGCAGATGAGAGTTTGGCCAGCTCAAACTTTCCAAAGGTATGACAAAAACGACAATCCTGGCTGAGCTCTTGGAGTGTGCTGCTGAAGTGTCAACAAGAGCTTTGCAGAACGTTGGTAGAAAGGTGTTTGTATTGGCCACTTTGGCCAATGATCTCATCTGGCCAACTTTTGGCCAACTTGACCCAAGGTTGATTTAAACAGCTTAAATAGGTGATCAGTGCTTGTCTCCTCAAGCTCATGCAAAATACTGTGGGTTAGAGGATATTCATATGAGGGATGAGGCAGGCAGAGCTGCCCAGACAAAGATGATGGAGGGTGGTGAAGCAAGCTGGAGATAACAATTCCTTCAGCAAGGGCCCATTGTGTTAGAAGAGGAAAATTGGATCTTGCTGGAGAATCCTATAGAAATCCTTTTACTCATTAGATGCTGCCTCATGGCCTTCAAACACCAGGCTTTGAACCTAGAACATCAAGATTTGCATTTGTTAGAACTGGTGCATTTCATTGTCTACATGTGGAGACTTGCTGGTGTCAAAATAATTTGGGATGAGTGTTGGGGCCAAGAGTTTTAACTTCTGGTACAGGGAAAAAGAGAGATGGGCAGGGTGAGTGCACTTACTCCCTGAGTTGTTGTCTATATAGTTGGCCATTTTACATATCCCAGCAAAAAGCCCACTATGTTTATAAAAAAAGACAGAAAAATGGAGACTACATCATACTGTTGGTCATATTATATTTATTCATGTAGGTAAAATTTTGCAACTAGTCCACTTACCAGTGTCTCTGAGAAGTCAAACAACTTTAAAAGTTACAGTATCAATGCTAACATAAAAGCCACTGGAAGATCTCTGGCTTTTATTTCACCACCTCACAGAAATGATAATTGCTACAAAACCCTGTTGTCTCAACAAGTCCTTGAGGTATCTTGTTACCCCATTCTTGGTAGGGCCACAAGTGACTCTCAGATAGCTCTCCTGGGAGGCCTTGCTGAAATCCAGATTTGCACAGGAGTTTGCACACAGGGAACTCATTGTAGGGCTGGGTCTGAAGCCTCATTATATTTTAAAAAATCCAAGGTGTTGTGCTATCAAATATCCCCAGAATGAGACTCAGCTATATTTCTCAGGGTAAATGAGCACATTTGCTTTAATATTGCAATGTTCACATTTAGATTTTCTTTCTGCAGTTTATTCATTTATTTTCTAATTCAGAAAATGCACTAATTTGCAGCTTTGCCCGTTACTGGTATGAATTAGGGTGCTTTTACTGTGTAGTAAAATTAAAAACCACAGACTAGCAATAATATCTGTACTGCAAAACACCCTCCTTAATTAAGCAATAGGACATGAAAGGCTGTATATTTCTGAGTGATTATAGCACACCTCATGTTGTTTTATAAAGCATGAAATCTAATGCAGAGTGACCACCCGAGAATTGTAGTAATTGCCCTAAAAACACTGCCTGGAGTGCCTGGTTACTATTGTGAAATGAAATCAAGATGTAAAAATAAGGATTAGAGAGAAACCTGTGCATGGAAAAAAACCCTCTCAAATAGGGCTGTTGCCCTCCATGATAGCCCCTCATTCAAGACATGTCTTGCACAAAGTTTGAAAGAATGAAGTTGAGCACTGGAAGTGCAATTAAAGATTTGTAAACTCATTGTAAACAGCAGTCTCAAAAGAAAATTGTTTAAGGGAGTTAAGCCCCCTTATAGACAGGATCTCACATCCTCACATGAATTCTTTGGGTCTGTGTTTAGCTTTTCCTATACCCACCTTCTTTTCACATTTTAGCTAGGGGTTTTTTTGTGTGTTTAGTTAATTACTTCTACATAAACAGCAATCAAATGGCCATCACCTTGGAAACTGGCTGCAGTGTTAATCGTGAACTCAAATATAGTGTCTGTTACAGCAAACAATGCAATTAACCCGATTTGTCCTGACCATTAATACAAAATATAACACATTTAAAAAAGCAAACCTTAGTAGAGGCAAATGGAAGCCCCATTGTACAAACGGTTCTGTTCTCTGCTAACCTGGGGTGTACTCTGGTTTTGTATGTTCATGTGCATAAAGTAATGGGTAAAAACCCATTCTGCTGAGCTGCTTGGTGTAGGTAATCACAGATAAGGCTATATGGAGTCCTGGTGTGGTTGTGGTGGGTACCACAGGATGTTTTAACCAGACTAGGAGTTAGGAAAAATAGTGATAACAGCCTGCTATGGGCTGAAAAACTATTTTTGATATATCGTAGTAGCATCCTGCAGTGATGCAGCCAAGGATGAATACAGGTAAATGTCATTTACCCTCTCCTAATGGGGGAAATATTGACTTTATATCAAATGGGTAAGGATATCTATTTTTTATTTATTACTACACCACTGGAATTATGCCATTTGTGCTACTTCCAAGAACTCCACAGAACATGTTTAAATGCCTTCTTTGGACTACCCTTCAGGAGCGAGGAGGGAAAAAGCAAGGGTGACAGACAGCCATAAATACCTTTGCTGGAAACTTTGAACTCAGCCTTTTTTTTTTTTTCTTTCTTCCTTTTTTTCTTTCTCCATTTTCATTTTGAATTTTCTTTAATTGAAACCTCTGTGGCAATTCTAGCCTTCATTGAACATTGAAATGCCAATAGAGCTGCTCTATAATGGAGGGCTCTGTAGCAAGACTGTACAATAATATCCTGGTGCAATATAACAGTAGGTAGCTGGGGAATGTAATCGATTTCCAAAAGAACTGGAATGACCCACCTCGCAGGCACAGAGCACTCCGAAACTCCACTGACTCCAGCTCCGATCAGTTCCGGTTCACTTCCTTCCTTAAGAGCAGGATGTTTAATCTTATCAAGAGCTGGTATGAAGCCTTTTTTTTTTTTTTTCCCCTTTTTGCTTCAAAATAGCATGTGCACCATTATCTTGTCACCTTTACTTACCTGCCACTCTTTAGCCAAATACCTTTATTAGGGTATATTTATGTGAAGTTGTAAATGTCAGTATTGGAATTCTTTACTTTTGGGGCAGTGATTGTGACCTAATGCCAGATGCCATCAGATGAAAGAGGGGGGGGGAATATCAAGCAAGTCCTGAAATGGGGTATGATTCAGTTTCAGAGAGTCCAGGAATTCTACCTGAGTTGTCCTGCATTTCTGTACAAAGGAGTTCTGATTGGGAGAGCTGTGCTTCCACTAGAAAAGATCCTGAATTGTGCATTAACGTGTAACCTCACCACGTATACACAATAGTTAAGAAATGGTTCTGCTTTTTTTTTTAATGCATCTTTTAATTTTTAAAGAACTTTCCTTCTGAGATGCACTTGGCTGTGGGAGATGCACATGAATATTCACTGTTCTGAAATAAAATTCTTCTTATGTGTATGTATCCATGCATAGAATCAGGGTCTAAGTGAAGTTAAGGGACTGTGCTTCTGTTGCTTTTTGATTTCTTGATCTCTCCACATCCTATAAAGTTTTCTAAGGGGTCACACAAAATTGGGCTTGATGTTCAGAAAAACATGACAGAACTTAAGATGTGTTTTGAAATATTTCTTACTTGAACTGTAAAAAGCAATGCGAAGTATCATAGCACAGTCAACATTCGTGCCTTGTAAACACTCATTGTTTTATAGCAGAGAGACTTTAAATGAGAGACTTCTTTATGAAACTGTTCCTGATTTAGCAAAGAATTTTTTTTTATGCTCACCTTTCTGTTTCATAAACATGATCTTCAGGTTTAGAGATTTTCCCTTTACAGGCAGAAGTGCTATCACTTCCCTTTCATAAACAGTTAAATATATTTGCATTTCAGATGCAACTGTCAGACAAACCAAACTCTCCTCTTTAGATCCTTATTTTGCTGCTTGCCTGTGCTGAATGCAGTGTTTATTACTTCTTTTCATTCTCCTTGTTTCATGCCACAGACACCACTGCCTGTGTCTTACCTCTGCTTGCTTAGCCTCTGGTACATCCAGTGATATTTAAATAACATAGTACAGTATCAGGTTTTTTATAAAACCCAATTCAGTCAAAGGCTTCAAATTCAGAAGTGTAAACACTAATCAAAAGGAACGTTGTTTGCCTTGATTTAGCTGCGTCAATACCATCTTGCTTTCCTACAGAAATACGAAAATTAAAGGTTTAGTCTTTTTTCTTCTTCACAGTTTTTAATGCCGTTTTAGAGTGTGCGCGAAGGTAATATTTAAACTGAGAAAGGGTGAAATACTCCCCACTGACATTTCTCACCCTTCTCCCTCTGCGCGTCCCGCTCGGTCGGCAGCGCTGCCCGTTCCGCTCTGCGATCCGGCCGCCAGGGGGCGCGCGCCCCGCTCCTGCCTGTTCGCGGCCCGCTGCCCGCGGCCCGCCTCCCGCTGCCCGCGGCCCGCCTCCCGCTGCCCGCTACCCTCCTCCCGCTGCCCGCTGCCCGCTGCCCACCGCCTGCTGCCCGCTGCCCGCTACCCGCTTCCCGCTGCCCGCTACCCACCGCCTGCTGCCCGCCGCCCTCCCTCCCTGCCACAGAAGACATTTGGCCCAAGTGCTGCTTNCTCCAGCCGCTCGCCATCCGCCGCCTGCCCCCGCTGCCTGCCTTCCGTCGCCCGCCGCCCGCTGCCCGCATGCCGCCACCTGCTGCCCCCTGCCCGCCTTCCGCCGCCCTTCGCCCTCTGCCCACCGCCCTCCGCCCACTGCCGTTCTCCTGTTGCCGCTGCCCTCTGCCCGCCTTCCGCCGCCAGCCGCCCTTCTGCTGCCGCCCTCTGCCCCCCGCTTCCCACCGCCCTCCACCCGCTGCCCACTGCCCGCGGCCCGCTGCCTGCCTCCTGCCGCCCGCTGCCTGCCGCCCGCGGCCCTCTGCCTGCACGGCTGCAGAAATTCTGGTGTTGCCCTGTCCCTTGTCACGTTCAGCGTTAGAGAGGTGATGCGGTTCCTTAAATCACTGCAGTGGGAAAGGCACTGGACAACCCAAACAAGCTTTTTTCTTTGTTACCTTCCCGTGAATCAGGCATTAATAAGTTGACTGTGTATTTTTCTCACACTAAATAAAGAAACTGAGGGACAAGGCACCTTTGCAAACCTTATCACCTCTTGCTTTCCTGGACATGTGCATCTTTCATCTGCCTTCTCTAGAATAAAGAGAGACAATTATATTAATCTCCTCCTTTCTTCCCTGAAAATCCCAAGTCTTTTTGAAACAAAATGTTACGCTGCACACACAGTTCACCTTAATAACAAGAAGGGAAAGATGAATGAATGATACCTAAGAGGTATTTGTCATGTCACTGATAGTACTACTGGTGAGCAGGGTGCACTAAAAAGCTACCTTGACTAGAACAGAAAATGTTCAAGTTTTCTTGTGTTTAGGGAAATAAGGGAGCTGGGGAAGGTTGAGGAGTGCTTTAAGAATCTGGTTGCAAACAACCATTACAATTGCAGGTACATATTTAGTAGCTTTAATTCACTCTTTGAATCTCCCAGGATTTGTGGGTCAGTTGATAAGCACTATGCATTTGTCTTCAGAATAAAACCTGAATACTGAAGTTTGGCCACTCCTGTATAGAAAGGTCCCAGTCCTGCACCTAGCCTTTGTACTTGCACGTCTAGGGTTACACAGACTTTGATGGATGTCTCTACATAGCTCTTTGCCAGTGATTTTTTGTGTTATAAACCCAGGGTTTTGGTCCAAAATGTCTGTATTGTCTGAATCTTTCTTTCTTCTGCAGGTGGCCAACACTCTGTTTTCTGTCTTCTCCATCCAGAGATGGTCTTATGGGTATAAAGCCTGTGAAGTGTTTTGGAATTGAACACTGTTATGCAAATTGTTGCAAGAAACGGAGCACAGACCTATGTGTTGCAGATTCAGACTGAGCTCTCACTGAGATCAACTATAACGCTTCTCTAAATAACAGAATGGTTTGCAGAATCAGAGAGGTATGCTGTATTTATTTATATAATCTTTTGGAGAAGGAAAGGTGAATTTTGGCATGACATATTGTCAGCAAAATGGCATCTGAGACTGTATTCTCTCTGTCATAAAGTCTTGTTGGATTTAAATTATTTCTTCTTCGCATGCTCAAGTCCCTCCTCAACCTGGTGGAGCCCTATTTTAGCTGACCACTAGGATGTGAAAAATTACATTGCCAGGTAAGAAGAACCTTAGTCCTCATCAGGTGGAAAGGACATGAAAAGTGTTTGACATTATGAAGTTAAGCAGCCTTAGTCATCATGTGGCAACGCAGCACCTGGAGGAATTAGTTTTAAAACAAAATAAGGTTAGTAATAAAATGTTAGAAGTAGTGCATATGAAAGGTTAGAGGTTATACTATTTAAAGTGCCTGTAATCTGAAATCAGTGCACTCGGAGGAATGGACTGGCTTTTGTATTTCTTCATCTGAAGTAATCAAAAAAACAGGGCACTCATCAGTCTTCCAGCTTCAGTAGTCTTCAGTTGTATCCTAAAGGTACTGTCTAGTAACTTATTATGAAACTACTTAAAGCAATGAAGGGAGCCATGTTGTTTGGGGAACTGCAAAAATGTTCTGAAAAAATAATTATAATATTGTTTTTTCTGGCCGCATTCACTTAAATGGTACCTCTTCTGCAGCAATAATCTTTATTAGCAGTCTAGATGCTAATTTAATCCTGATAGAAAGAGTTGCCAAGAACAGGGTGTCCTGTTCAGGGTGCAGGATCTGTAATAAAGACCATGGCTGTGTTACCCAGTGTCTGATGCACAGATGGACTCTAGGCTAGGGTTTTCCAAAGCAACCAGTGGTTGCTTACCCACCTCTACAACAGATTTACAGAGAACAGATCCTGAATATTGCCTGGAACAGGTTGCTCAGCAGAACTATTCAAGTCTGTTTGAGGACACTGTAGGCTGCACATAGGAAGTCTCGTGTGAGAGCAGAGTGGGTCTGTTTTTAGGAGACTTGTTGGATATATTGCCATTTACAGTAGTTGATACAGCTGATTACCATGGTTACCACACAGAAGCATTATGCACCTTGTTTGTAATTTTGGTTGCATGCTTAGAGAAAGAGAGAGGGAGGGATAAAAAGAATATTTCAGAAGTGTAGCCTGTACTTAACTCATAGGGGTCTTGTAAGGTTAAATTAACTAATATTTTCTGCTTTGCTTAGAAGATGTAAAAAATACTTGTATTTTATTATTTTGTTTGTTTATTTGATTGGTTTTATTTTATATTTGGACACATTTTTCCAGGTTTAAGAAGTCACATTTCTTAAAAACCTTAACCTTTTATACCTGTAGGAAGAATTTTATATTATGGGAAAACTTTTGCTCCTAAAGAGAAGATAGAAGATTCAGTAATTACAAGGTTGAGCTGTACCTTAAAAGATCTCAGTTAAATTCCTGGCTGTGAGAAACCATTTCTGATAGTAACTTCAGCTGACTAGAACTCAGTTTACCCTCAGTGGAGGGTGATATATTATTTTCTCATCTGATCTGCTTAGACTGTAAATTCAGAGACTGGAAATGACCCTTGACTACCTATTTGCATCCAGCATGGCTGTAATAAGAATCTGATTTTGGCTTTTGTTTCCTTGAATAACCATGTCAACCATGAGCAATTTAAGGATGGGGTAACTATTTTTCTTGAGTTGTTTAAGTGCCTTCAGTGGACAGCCAAAAAGGCAAAGGAGATGGCATTGTGAATTAGCTACTTTTTTTCTGACTTTAGCTGTACAAACATTCATGGTCAATGGACTGCAGTTTTATTACAGAGTCATGGGAGCTATTTTGCTATGGTATCTTTAAATTAAGCAAGGTGTTAACTAGGGTAGTAAAGATAATGGCTCTTTCAGGCTTACTGAAGCTCCACACAGACTGGAAAGCCAGATCCTCTGCTTGCAAATGATTGTGCAGAAAGGGATGTCATCATTTTACATCAGCTGGACAGCTGGCTCAGTATCTTAATATTAAAGGGTAGATTCCCACTTTAGAACCTTTAGCAAAGTGGAGAAGGAATGTCTCAATTACTTTGATTCATCTTGAACTTGAGAATGAGGAGAGTAATGAAAGCTTTAGTAGATTTGAATGGGAAGATAGGTAGAGAAATAAGCTTTTTTTTTCATTCCCTTTTGTGACAGGGTTATGTTAGAGGCCAGAACTCATTATCCTATCTTGAACCTGACGGGCAGGATTGATATATACATCAGGATTGATATATATATATATATATATATATATATATCAGATTGATATATACATCAGGAATATAGTTGTCCAGACTCCAGAGGGATTGCTTATGCTGAGCTCTGAAAAAGTAAAATACAGACAGACTATAAGCTAGCTGCTTGGGGTGCAAATTTTAGGCACATAGGATAAACTGGAAAGCATGTGAACTCCCTCTGCCATGCAGAATGCTTGAAAATACTGCATAAATCCAAGCTGAATGCTGGAGGCCTTTTCTTTTTCCTCCTAAGCAGATCTCTGGTAAAAATAATTTCGGTGCCACCAGAGAGCTCCTGCAAGAATGTATCCCCTTATCCCCTTGAATAATCAGATGGGCTAATTGAATATGTTATTTCTTGGAACATAATATATATATGTATATACATATAAATATATATATATATAACTTTATTTGGTTTTGTTAAAGTAATGTGGAAGTAGTAAGTGCTTTGATCTCTTTGGTATGTAACCTTGTCTCCAGACTGTGCTGATGAGGTCTTCAAAAGAAAGAAGATTAATACATCCATATGATACCTGTAAAATCATAAATGTATAATCCCTGATGCAGTTTATTCCAAAATACTTTCTTCTGGTGTTGGTAGTTATAACATTATTTATGGCATTCTTAGTAAGAGTCAGAAGGTTCTTTAGATTTGATAACAGAGAGAGGCTGCTTCACATCACATTACCTCTTGTTTTAACTGGAGACTGGTTCTTCTTATTTGCCATTCAAAACTGATTTTCTAGTAAGTGTCAGGACCCTTGGGTCAGCAGAGCAGTGAGAAGGCTGGCTGTCCCAGCTCAGTGCTGCTGCAGTGAGCTCACCACTGTTACTCTGGCAGCCTGGCTCACCTTGGCCATCAGCTTTTCAGCCAGCTGTGTAGTTGGGGTCTTGGACAGCAGAGTTGTGAAGATAATTCCAACTAGTGCTGGGTGCCTACAGTATATTGCCTGCATTTTAGTCCAAACTATTTCACACTAAGGGTCCTCTTTTAAAGACTGAATTAGGTGTACTCTTTCAAAACTTCATGGGTGATAGCCCTGGAAGTAGAAAGTCTTCATGACTCAGTGAGTATTGTCTGTGAGGAATGATTGAAGCCATCTACTCACAATCCCAGTAATCCTCTGCCATGTCTCTGAGACAGGACATCAGAATTCCTCTGATGACTGTATCAAATGCCACGCTTAAGTCCTGCATGAAGAGTTATTTTTCAGAGTTCTGATAAAGGGAAATGTAGGTTATTATGAGAAATGGATATAAATTTAATAACAAGGTCTGATATAAGCAGGAAGGTTTTTTACATTGTCTGTTCTACTAAGATTACGGACAGCCTCTATAATGTGATGTGCCAGCAAAGCAGAAAAATGTTTTATGCTATTACAGCCTGATGTTGGGAGTGTGGATCTTCCCTTTTCAGTGATTCAAGTGTAGTGGAAAGAGATTTGTGTGCAAATAGCAGAAACGAGCAAACAAACATAAATTCAGTAGCTGAGGAAATTCTTTGGATACTATGATTGTTTTCCCAGAAAAGCTAGTAAATAAAATGTGTCAAAATGAGTGCTCAAAAAAAATATTTATGTCCTTTTAGAGTTAATTCAGAAATTTCACTGATTTAAATAGAAATCTTTATAGCTTGGCACATGGCCTCTTCATATAGGACCTGAGCAGTTTGCTACCTGGTGCTTTGCAACCATTTGCAGCCTTGATGAAGTGATTCATAGCAAGAGGAACAGATAATGTTGAAGGGTTTGTACAATTGGGTGTTTTGAGAAAGAACTGCTGTTGAAGTAAGAGGCAATTGCATTCCTTTTGTGAAAAGGCTGATTTACATCAGTAAATCAGTTTATGTCTGTAACAGTTGCATTGAAGAGATGATGAACATAGATGCAGAAGAACACAGATGAAGCAGCTATGCTGAGTGTAGAATTAATGAACAAAAGTTTTTAAGGTTATGAGGTATCAGACCAGTGTTTCTGGTTTTAATTCAATGCATTCTACAGCAGAATCAAGCTGAGTTAAATACAAAAATGAATCAACTCCAAGAACATGACAAAACACGGAGACAGTGCTTCAAGCAAAGAGATCAGCTGGGAGACACTTGATAAATGCATAGAGAGCCTTCCCTTGATGTTGTACATTGAATTGGTTTTGTCATTGACTGAATGAAACAATGGCAGAACATTATGATAGCAGAGGAACATCCCAAGGTATCTCAAAAGAACATGAAGACAGCAAGGTGAGGTACCCACCACTCAGAGCTGAAGGTGCTGTTTCTTCTACTTGTCTTTATGTCATATTCTTTTTCAGAAGGACACATTTCAGAGTGTTCAATAAAGGGCATAGGTCACTGAATCAAGGAATCTGGCCCCTGAGAATTTTTATCCTCTGCTTTCAGGATAAGGTCCCTATCTTACTTACTGAACACTATTTGAATCTTGTTCTGAACAGAATGTTTTCCTTGCCTTGTAGAGGGATGCTTGTCACCATGGTGTCTGAGTGCCTGATGTATGTTGACAATTTTACCCTTTCCATGTTCCAGTGAGCGCAGGATGTAGTATTAAGAGTATTTCATATATGAAGGACACAGACATAGCAAAGTGAAGTGATTTATGTGAATCCTTACAGGACATCTGCAGCAAAGTTGGAAAAAATGCCACCATGGCTGTGCTTACATTAGTAAGTAGAGGGGCACTGTAGAAGGCAGGCTTTAACACCGAGAGGCTGGAGGCCAAATATTCACAGTAAAATAATTTTGGAGGCTTTACTTTGGACTGGGTCTACTCTCTTCCAGGGAAATTAACTCCTGTTAGCAGCTGGAGTGCACCTGGAACAGATCTGTTTTTTAACCTCCAGAGAGTCTGGTTTGCTTACTCCCAGACCACTTGTGTTATGAGCCTACAGGTGATGACCAGATTTGCTTCTGGGGCATAAGCCTGACTGGAGCTAAAGTACTGCTGTAGAAACACCTTTGGTCTCTTTCCACACTCAACTCCTCTACAGTATTTAAGGTGAATTCTAGGTGGCACTTCCTACATCATCTCTGACATCATGTGTAAAACCAGGCAATTACTTGCAGATTATTGATACTGTCCTTGGCTCACTTTTCTCATTTAAAACCTTTCTCTCAGCGAGCTTGCTGCCTCACATGGCTTCAGCTATCTGCTTTGCATCAATGACTTACAAATCTACGTGTTCTCTCCTGACCTTCCTGCCTTCATCAAGTCCAACAGCTTGTCCTGTTTCTCTCTGAAATTTTCCTCTGAATGCCTTGCCCTCCATTTAAACTTCATATGGCAAAAACATCATAGCTCAGTGAGCTGCTTGAAGTCATTGCAGCAGGAGCCCAGACAGCCATTAAACATAATAAAATTTCACACGTCTTAGGTTAGTGTTAGAAAGAAAAATGTTTTGGCTAATTGAGCTAATTTTTTATTAGGTATTTTATTTCAGTATTTGATTAAATAAGTCTAACTCAGTAACTGTGCTTCACGTGTTTTATAAATGATAGAACAATGTTTATGTGACATACTGTTTGCTTCAGCTTTTGGAATAAATTTCTCAGGCTTCACGAAATCAAACATCCATTCTCATACTTGTGGATCCTGCTGTCATGTTTGACATTGTTGGCCACAAGCTACATTTTCCTGTCTCAAGGAGGCTGTGATCCCCAGAGTAATGAACTTAAATGGTGTGAGACCTGCTTCAATGTGTAGTTGCGAGGGCACTGATAGGAAACAGCTTTGCTGTCAGGAGATGTCTCAAGGATACGATCCCACACAGATTCCCCTCTGTTGATAGTGCTATTCAATATATGAGTCAGGAGGATTTAGGTATCTCTGAATCTGGGATGTCTAAATCCCCAATCATGCAATTCTGACCAAGGTGGTGCTGACATAAAAAGGCTCACAGCTTTTCATCAGAGGGCAGGGCCATTGAATTACTGTTATGGGTCTTGATGCTGTCAGTGGTAAGAGGCATGTCTGCATCAATGACAACTGTTTTGCGACTCATCATGAGTCTGAAATAGAGATCAAGAAGGAGGAAAGGACCCAGAAAAGGTAGTATTATGTTCTGGGGCATCAGCTATACATAGCTACCTGTCTGTCCTGCTTCCCTGGGAAACCCTGCCAGAACCTTCCTGAACTCCCTTCCTTACTGCCTCTAATGGGAGTCATGCAGATGTATTTTAGGAATAGTAATTCCAAACATGCCATGTTATCTTGTAAGAAAATGATATATCAGCTTGGATGACCAAAAAGGAGATATTTTTCTGCATAGACATTATCTGCTCTGTGTGCTACAGGAAGATCCATCAGAGGTCCATGTGGTGCTGCACAAACATGGGATGCCACTGTTTGAAAGGATGTAAGATTTATTTGCTATCTATATTCCTCTTCTTATTCTGTCTTATTAAAACAGTTATCTGTCTTCCTTACTCAGCAGCCAGATCATCACAGAAGAGCTTGTCATGGAATACTATGTTTTCACTCACCTCATGCAGTGGCAGGATTGTCAGTTTTGGAGGACTTTTGGAATTAAAGATTTCAGGCAGTCTTTCCCAGTTCCTGGATATAGTGTTAATGGACCCTCACATCATGGCCAGTTAAAACTGAAGTTGAGGTTTCACTTCACCTCATGAGGCAGCACAGGGTGCTGCTTTCCACCAGTCTCCAGGATACTTAACTTGCCCAGCCATCCCAGGCAACACGTGTCTCTGTGTACTTCTGTTTGTCAATCCCACAACTTACTGATCTTTATCTCAGGAAGAGAATGTCTGCTGTGATTAGTAAGGAGTGGAAAAATCTCTGATTTGGCAGAAGTCCCCCTTGATTGATTTCCAGCTCACAAAAGATAACCAGCTGCCAAGCCTCGGGAACACTCCAAATAAGCATTCACAGAAGCAGACACCACACGTTTGACAGATGTTAGTCACATTGCTTAATGCTCCACTGGATGTTACAGATGTGAGTGTGGTATAAGAACCTACAGAGGAAAGAAGGGGATAGAAAAAAAAAATGCCAAATGACAATTTCCCTTAAGACATCATTTCCGCACCTCGTTGTCTAGATTCTCAATGCAAGTTCTGTTGTATAATTAATAGCATATCACCTTTATTCCTGTATCAGTCTTAAACATTACAGGCTGTCATCTGAAAACACAGGCATAGGTTTTTTTCTGTGCCAGACTTCAGCTAGCAAATGGTTATGGGAGGATGTGGGTTATAGAATTTTAATTTCAGATCATTAATCAATCCTATCTATCTATCTATCTATCTATCTATCTATCTATCTATCTATCTACATATAGACATAAGTAAACTGACCCATGGTCTTCTCTGAAGTTTGGTGCTAGAGACACCCAAAGTGTTTTCCCTAAGTTACAGGTAGAGAGATTGAGGAGGGCAGGAGCAGAGTGTATCTACTTTGGTTAGCATTTATATGGCAGGACAACTCAGCTGCAGGAAATGGTTCTTTACCAGTGTGGTTGGATGCTAGGTGCCCATCAGAGATGCCCTTTTACTGCCCCTGCTCAAGTGGACAAGGGAGAAAAAAATACAACAAAAAGCTTATGGGTCAAGAAAAGGACTGGGAGAGATCATTCACCAATTTCTATCATGGGTAAAAACAGTCAACTCGAGGAAATAAATTTATTACCAATCAAATCAGAGTGGGATCATAAGAAATAAAACCAAATCTTAAAATGCCTTCCCCCTACCTTTCCCTTCTTCCCAGGCTTAAATTCACTCTTGATTTCTCTGCCTTCTTCCTCACAGCAGTGCAGGAAGATGGGGAATGTGGGTTGTGGTCATTTGATCACATCTTGTCTCCATTGCTCCTTCCTCCTCATTCACCCTACTCCTCTGGGGTCCCTCCCATAGGAGACA
>VYZU01079491.1:18527-31151 GCA_013401355.1 Ceyx cyanopectus
TTTTTATTTTTTATTTTATTTTATTTTAATTTTTTAAATACTTTTTTAATTTATTTTTTTTTTAGAAAGCCTTCCAGCTGAGAATGCTCAAAGTTATTTATAACAATTTATAACTAAGTTTTTATAACAATTCTCTTCAATGCTTCATAACAGCCTTGAGCTTATGTCAATGCTTGTCTGCAACAAAGTGTATCTTCCTCAGAACTCAGTCTTAGTTCTGATCTGTAAATTTGCTTTGCAACTAAACCCTTGTGTTAATGTGAAATGTGTAGGAAAGTTTGATACCTTGGTGCCTTCAGTACTTGGTGATAAGCCAACAGCCAGAACTCCCTTGCACACTTCCCCTCCCTCTCCCAGCTGGAGCAGCCTCAGCCTGGTCCTGTAGGACAGTTTCTGTGCAGTTTTTTCTTCCTGCTCATGCTTCCTCCACTGCTGCTGGACAAGCTGCCCTTCCACCTGATCTGGGATGGAATGTGTGAGGCAGGGGTGAAGCCTGCCCTGTTTTGGCTCAGGGCAGTGAGTGTGGCAGCTGACACATCAGCACTGGTCTGCTTGCAGACCTAACACGTGGGCTGATCACAGATTGAGTGATTTCTCATGTCATTTAAAAAGTTGCAGTTGAGCAGCAATAGTCCCAGTTCTTGTTAGCACTGAGCACTAAATGAGGGGGCCAGGGGAGGGCACAGAGATGCTCAGAGGCTGGAACAGCTCTGCTCTGGGGACAGGCTGAAGGAGCTGGGGTTGTTCAGCCTGGAGAAGAGAAGGCTCTGGGGAGACCTTAAAGCACCTGCCAGTGACTGAAGGGGCTCCAGGAAGGCTGGAGAGGGGCTGTTTCCAAGTGAAGGGACGAGGGGTAGTGGGTTTAAATGAGAGCAGAGTAGATTTAGACTGGATCTCAGGCAGAAGTTCTTTCCCTTGAGGGTGGTGGCTCAGTGGCACAGGCTCCCCAGGGAGGTGGTTGGGGCAACATCCCTGGAGCTATTGCAGGTGAGGTTGGCCAAGGCTCTGAGCAGCCTGGGCTAGTTGAGGGTGTCCCTGCTCCCTGCAGGGGGGCTGCACTAGATGCCCTTTGGAGCTTCCTTCCAGCCCTAAACACTCTCTGATTCTATGAGCTGCTGCCTGCTCCCACTTGGAGGCTGGGAAGTGAATGCAAATACAGCCAGTAAACCCCTGTGACTCTGCTGGTTTGTTTCACAGTGACAGTACAGCCTAGCCTGGTTGGTTTTAAGACTCACATAAGATCTGTGGTTAAGGCTGTTATCTTTCAACTGTCTGGGTGCCAAGAGCGAGCTGGGCTGCTGCTGCACAGACAGTGGAGCAGTGTCCTTTGCAGAAGAGGTGTGACAGCTTTGTCTGTTTCAGCTAGGGCTCTGTTCTGGGGCTGTACAGATGGGGTTTCAGAGGCAGCTTTTTCTTTGGTGTAGCAGTTGCTGCTGTAGGAGTGCACAGGCCCTGCAGAAAGCTCCCCCAAAGTCCCAATTCCCCCATGCAGTCAGCACAGGCTCATCCCCCAGCAGAGCAGGAGCTCAGCTCAGACTGGAGGCCTCCCCACCCTGCTCCCATGGAACACCAGGAATTGCTAAGGAGGGCAGAGCTGGGCCTTGGAGCCTGGCAGGCTGCACCTGGGTATGAATGAGTGCCTGACCCCTGCAGTGGGGACAGCCCTGGAGCCCTGCAGTGGGGACACTCTGGAGCCCTGCAGTGGGGACACCCTGGAGCCCTGCAGTGGGGACACCCTGGAACCCTGCAGTGAGGACAGCCCTGGAACCCTGCAGTGAGGACAGCCCTGGAGCCCCGAGGTGAGGACTGCCCTGGAACCCCGAGGTGAGGACAGCCCTGGAACCCCGAGGTGAGGACAGCCCTGGAACCCCAAGGTGGGGACAGCCCTGGAACCCCAAGGTGAGGACAACCCTGGAGCCCTCCAGTGGGGACAGCCCTGGAGCCCCGAGGTGAGGACAGCCCTGGAACCCTAGCATCCCTGGGAGGAAGCTCATGAGGTCCCCGCGTGGGCGGAGGATGACGCGCTGGCCACACCTCCTGTTGAGCAGTGCACTGCAGTCTGCCCTAATAGGCTCGGCTGTAATGACAGTTTGAAGCCAGGTAGAAGTGTCTGATCTCAATGCAGATGAGATACGGGTTCTGACACAGTGTGTGTTGGCCGGGGCTCCAGCACTGCCGGTAGCTGGGTTTGCTGGTAGGGGGAGGCTTTGGTGAGTCACCGTGACCTGCTCTGCAGATGCAGGAGGTGCAGAGCTGAGGCAGGTTGTGTCAGCAGATACATGTGAGCCTGGGTCCTGCACTGGGTCACAGAACCTGCCTTCTGCCCTTTATGGAGTAGTCCCTTCTGTCTCTGCCTGGTCAGCGCGGCTGCGGGGGCTGGGGGAGATGGAATTCAGAGTCTTCAGAGTCAATCAGCAGCAGCGTTCGGTTCGAAACTCGTATCCTGCCTGTAGTGGTTTGTTGGCTCTGCTGAGGGCAGCATTGAGCTTACGACAGCTTGGTTGGCAGCAGTGATACAGTTCCATTACTACATTGTAAGGGATGAAGTTTGTGGCTCTCCATGAGAACACTGTCTTTAGTATGGAATCATAGAATCACAGAATGTTTAGGGCTGGAAGGGACCTCCAAAGGGCATCTAGTGCAGCCCCCTGCAGGGAGCAGGGACACCCTCAACTAGCCCAGGCTGCTCAGAGCCTTGGCCAACCTCACCTGCAATAGCTCCAGGGATGGGGCCTCAACCACCTCCCTGGGGAGCCTGTGCCACTGATCCACCAACCTCAAGGAATCAACGTACTTGCTTCTGGTGTTCTTGTTCAAAGCTGAGGTTCTCTTCAAGACCCTCCAAAAAGTTTGGAGCAATAATTGTGTTAACTGATGGGGAAGAATCTTTCATGGTTCAGACTTAGACTTCTTATGCTTCTGCTAAAAGGTGTAGTTGATAAATGACTGAACACAGTAAATTAAGCAGACAAGCAGCTTGCTGGGCAATTTCTGGCTCTTCTTTTTTTGTTTGTCTGGATTTGTTTGCTGGTGTTTGTTTTGTTGTTTGTTTTTTTTTTCCTGCCTCTAGGCTGACTTAATTTATCCAGATTTATGTCCTGATAAGATCTGCCTTGACATTAGATTTAAATTAGCTGGTCAGCACAGAAAAGAGAAAATGTATTTGCTGTTTGTGACATTCCTTGAGGGCTACTTGTCCTTTTGGGAACTGGCAGATAGGATGACTAATCACCAGTTTGGGATCCATCTACTACTGTAATGGACCTTAGACCCTTTTTCTTAAAAGCAAATTAATAATGGTAGTGTAATCAGCAACAGCATGGCTGCTGTGGGAAAGCAAGAAGAAAACTGAATTTTCAGCAAAGCTGATTTATGTTGGAAGAGAGAGAAAGCCCCTCACAGAGGATGGCTGGAGCAGTTATGTGGAAGTGTAGCCCATAACCTTTGGGACAGTCATGATGTTGGAGTATTTCCTGTTCTTTGAAACATGTCTGTCTCTCAGCTACCACCATCTGCCAGGAGGCCCTGGAAGAGGAACCATGAGGTGGAGAACACCTTTGATCATCACCAAAGTACCAAATTCCCAGCTTCCGATGGATGCTGCTTTCTTTGCCCTCCATGCCATGCTATGAAGAATGGCTTTTGTCCAGCTTTAGCTCATCTTTGAGTTTTTTACCTGGAATTTGGCAGCCCTTGGTAGGAAGTGTGATAAGGGTCTTTTGTGGAAGAATAGAAGGAAAAGAAAGGAGTGGGGAAAGAGAGGCTACCTGGGGGGAAGAATGATAACAAAACTCAGGATCAAGATCCATGTGGTGAGATGGGTCTGATCCATTGGCCTGCAGGCACCTGGAGAACATCAGCATTTCTTTGCCTAGATGTAATCAATGCTTACTCAACCAGAGCTAG
The DNA here is from genome assembly GCA_013401355.1 of Ceyx cyanopectus. Lineage (NCBI taxonomy): Eukaryota > Metazoa > Chordata > Aves > Coraciiformes > Alcedinidae > Ceyx > Ceyx cyanopectus. The sequence goes on from VYZU01079491.1 coordinate 22,434, forward strand.
TTGTCTTGAGCCAAGAGAGAAACCACATCTGTCAGATTAATAAGCAATATAGAACTCCATCCTTTTCACTAGGATTCAGTCTCTTCACCCAGCACTGCAGATTTAATTTGTCAGTTTCTTTTTTTTTGGCTGTAGGATCTTTGCTGTTGATGCTCAGTGAAGGTTTTCACCATCCTGGCCTTTAATACCCTTCTGAAGAGTTGCTGCTGCTTCTGGTCTTATGACTCTCTGTTGCTGCATGAACAGAAGAGCAGGTCCTGCCCACCTGCCACTTGGATTTCTGTGCTGTGGGACGTGGGGTCTTTGTCTTTCCCTTTGGACATGACCTAGGAGAGATCTGGGCTTGACTCATGGAGAGCCTGATGGAGGAGGTTTATTGCTCTGACTTTCTGACAGCTCTTGTGTGGCCAGAGCTCTTGTCTCAGCACTGCTGGACTCCAGGTGAGCTTACAGGACTTCAGGCTTGATGTCAGGATGTGCAAGTAGACCAAGAACTGTCAAATTAAGGACAGCACATGCAAGTCCTGTGCATTGTACTACTACACAGATGTAGTGAGATCTCCCAGCTAGAAATGACTGAATGCTCCAGCCTTTGGAGACATCAGAGCTCCTTTGACCTGACAGGTTCAGGAGGCTTGCTTTGCTCTCTAAATTGCTTTCTTGTGTCTTCGATGCAATCTGTCTGAATTAAACATCACTGAGTGCTTTTTACAGAGCTGTGCCAAAAGCAGAGTGCAACTGGCATATTAAAAATGAGATCATGTGTTTGCAGAATACCCAAAGGTGGGCTATTAGTTAGTTTCTTATACAGCTTGTGCTGGCATTTGCATTTGCTTACAGCAAACTGCCTTCTTCAGTGCCTGGTGATAGTTTTTCATAGCATATAAAACCTGAAAAAAAGAAGAAAAAGGAGTAAGATACACGGATGCTCTGTGTAGATCCCGTTTCTGCTCTGTGCTGATGCTCTGCCCTGCAAACTGCTCTCCTCTCTCTGTCGTTGGGCTCAACCACCACGAGAGGGAGGTTGGAAGCCAAGAGCCGCTTCTCTCTGCAATGCTCCTCCAAGTGGGGCTGTGCTCTGTCCCTGTAAATCCAACGAGGTTCTGTTCTGAAAACAGAAGAGAAATGGGGAATAAATAAATAAATCAGGACTTTGGTAGCGTGGTGTGTGTATAGGACTGCAAAGGAAGTTTTGCACTTGCAGTTCATTTGTCTGTCTGGTGTCTGGAACTGCAATTGTATTTGGAGCCCTTCATGGATAATCAAGATTATTTGTGATTTCCTACTCTGTTATTACAGGTGGGTAAAAAGAGGCATTTACCTCAGCTGCTGAAGCTGAAATAAAAATACAATCACAAGAATAAGATTCGATATGACTGTTCCCACAAGCATCAGAAGCTTACTAAAACAAACCCTAAGCCAACAGGGCAAGTCAGGCAATTGACTTTTCATTTGGCTTAGTGCTTAAACTCAGCTAAACCTATTTGTCTGGTTGTGATTGCAGCTGTTGATTCCAGCAGCTGAAATGGCACCGTGCTTCTTACCATGATGGGTCCCACACACGAGCTGCCAAGTGGTGCTGAACTGGGCTCTGCTGGTTTTGTTGGGATTCCTGCCTGCTGGAGAGCTACCTGCACAGCAACCAACCTGCTCCCCAAACCCCCATCACCGTTTATCCCACCAGCTGAACAGCAATGCAAGTCATTTGTGTAGCATGTCACCGTGTGCTCACCTGCACTGCAACCCCCAGCGTGCTGCTCTCAGGTGATGCAATTCCTTGAGCTTGCCTTAATTTCCAGTCTAACACTCCTCTCCTCCTGGAGTGCTCAGCCACAGCAACTCTCCCCTCCTGTTGGTCTCATCCAGTTTTGCAGACAAGTGTCTGTGGAGCTGCTTTCAGTGACTGGTACCCGTGATGGGGCATTTCTGCAAGTACAGCTCTCAGTGGGAATGTTTGCAAGAGGAGGAGGCACCAAGGTAGGATGTTCTTGGTTAGGGTAGGGCAAAACGGAGAGGAAAATGCTGCTGCATCATGTCACCTGCTAGCAAAACAGTGCTGGTCAGACAAGTCTTACCCTGCAGTTGGAAGTCAATGGGCAAAACCCACCTAAACAGAATAAAAAATGCAATCCTTTCCATTTCCTCAGCAATTACTTACGTGTAATAAATTTCAGCACAGTGATGTCAGACTATTTACTGATGTTTGGTAAACAAAATTGGATGGAAATGCAGATGTATAATTGTTTATTTGGTAAATAGGATGGTTCTGGACAGAAGTTTTTAGAAAGGCAGGATATGGCAAGTCAACTGTATCTGTTAAGATATGCTCAATATATAATGTGATTTGTTAAATCAATTAAAAATGACAGTCATTGTTAAAGGTTTAAAGGTAGGACCAAATGTGCCTGGGACCATCTGAGTCATCTCTGGCTTTTCCATCATGCTTCTTTTTTATTTCTTTTTTATTTCTTCTGCTCACAGCTTAAGAATCCTTCCTAGGACCTAACTCAGATCTGCTCTGCAATTTCCAGCAATTATTTGTTTACCCCATAGCTTGGGAGCAGAGCTGATCCATCCTCCTGGAATGGCCCTGCACATATCAGACTATTGCTGTTCCCTCATCTTTTTTTTTTAATCCAAACAAACTCTGTTCCTTCAGGCTTTGTTTTTTTGAAGATAACTTTTTTGGGGGGGCATATTTTATGAAGAGTTTAAAGTAAGTAGCATGTAAGCTGAGCCCCCAGCTGAGTGAAAGCACTCCTTTTGGTGTGGAAGCAGGAGTGTTGTAGGTCCCTATTCTGGAAAGAAATTCCCCCCTTTTGCAGTACTGGTGCCATCCCCTGGATTTTTGACCCAGCCGGTGATATTCCTGTCAATGTGGATATTCTCCCAGCAGCTCTGGCTGAGGAAGAGGAGGTCTAATGTGAATGTATGAAAGGCCACCACAGACTGCAGCCCACCAAGGTGAGTCCAGTCTCTGGCAGCTTCCAACTGTTTTGACTGTGGGAAACAGAGTGAGTGCTTCTCCTAGCAATGAGACACGTGTGGCTTCTTGCCTTTTGCACTGTGCTGTCTCTGAAGCATCTCTCTTCTGTGACTTTATCTCACTGTCTTCCTTCCCTCTAAACTGATTTTGAAGGTAAACATGACAAGGCACATGGCACAGAGCTGTGATGCTGGAGGTGCATGTTCCATTTCTGCCAGTTTGCTCCCTCAGAGCCTGCTCCTCTCTCACAGGTGTCTCAGGGAGAGACAGGGTGGAGGGGGGGGCTTTTAAGGTATTTCCTCACCCATCTTCAGGGCCCAAAGCAATTCCATCTGCAGGATGGCAGCTGAACTGGGTGGCTGCCTGGTGTTGGTGGCTCACTGGTTTAGGAGGCTCCATGGAGTGTAACTGCAGTGACTCAGCTCTGCCAGGTGTCCTGCACACTGCTGCTTCTGTGGCCAGCAGTGGAACACATGAGCCAACACTAAAGACCAGCATGAAAATTCACCTTGAAAAACGTGTAGCAGGGTATGGGAGGAAGGAGACTTCTTTCTTGCTCTGCTCAGTCCAGCCTGGCCAACACCAGAGGCAGAAGACCCTGATTCCAGGCAGTCCTGCCCAGGGTTGGATGCACTCAGTGGACCAAGGTCCTTCCTGGGGCATCTGGTGCAGTGCAGATGGTGGCAGCAGGATCCAGAGTATTAAAAATCAAGGGATGAGCTGGCTGAGCAAACAGCCCTGCAGCAGTGCTTGCTCCAACATGCTCAGACCACACAACATGCTCAGACCACATCATCCCTGGGTGACTTGGTCTAGGTGCCCCTGCTCTGGCAGGGGGGTTGGACTAGATGATCTTCTAGCTCCCTTCCAACCCCTAACATTCTGTGATTCTATGATTCTATGCCCCAGCAGCTGCTGCTCAGGGTCCCTTCCCTGCCAGCCAGTAGGTCTGCAGTTGCCCTTCACCTCTTCTGTGCTCTCTCACACCATTGCCACATTATTCCTTGTCCCTGTGGATTATGATGTTCCTACCCAGCTGAAGGACAGCTCTGATTTGTGCCAGGAGCCAGGATTGTTCCTCCTGCATGCTGATTCTTCCCGCACGTGCTGCTTCAGCCAGCCCCACAGTCACTTACAGAAGAAGGAAGGAGATGAGTGGGAGTAAAACAAGTCTCTCTTCTGCTGAGGCTGTGGATCTCCTCTGCTTTCATCAACACTTCTCATGTCCCAAGGGAGCTTTGCTTGTCCCACAGCTCTTCTGGCTGTCCCTTACTTTTCTATTCCCCCAAAAAAGTCCTCATTTATCTTGTGTGCCTCCACTGGTTCCACACTGTCTTCAGGAATGACTCCATAGGGTGGCTAGAAGCCCTGACAAACCCAACACAGCCCCCTTGCTTCATTCCATAGCAATGAAATAAACTCTTTTCTTCCACTCACCACCTGGCTAGCCAGTACCATCCGTGGGGTCCAGGGTCAGTGCCCCTGGCACACCAAAAAAGCCTCTAGCAGGGAGACTTGGCTTCTTCTGGGTTTGAGGGCTCCTCCATTGCATTCCCACACATCCTTCCTGCTGGCAGAGCCCTGACTGCATTGGGTGAGTTGCTTGCAGGAGTGCTGCTCTTCTTTCTGCTGCCCAGCAATATTTGACAACAGGAAGATTTGGAACTGCAGAGGGAAAGTGCACTCAGTCAGCCCCTCCAGGTGGTTTGTACGTGACAGTGTCCTTCTCCTGTGACACAAAGAGCTCAGAGCCCAGGGCAAAGGGCAGTGCTGGAAATGTGGTGCCTGCACACTCAGTACAGCCAGCCCCTCCTGGCCACTGTTGGACAATGAGCTCAGCTACTTTGTGGGGCAGATTCACATGGGAAAACATAGGCTTCTTTTTTGTCCTGGTTGGTAGAGGATAATAAGATTTTCTATAGCTAAAAGAGCTCTAAATGTTTCCTCTCTGCACTGTAGATAGCAAGCTATGTGAATGCCTTGACACAGTCTGACATCCCCAGGCATATTTTGGAAGTGTAAGAGGGACCACAGCAAATGGCTTGGAGTGACTTAGAGTGGATGTTTCAAGGGAAACAGGGGAGGGAGTAACAAGTAAAATCTCAGCACTTAATGTGGCTGAGGTGCATTTCTATCCCTCTGCATCCCACTGGTTTGTGTGTGGTTGTGGCTTTTTCCAGCAGCAGCAGCAATAATGATCCCCTACAACAGTCCAGCAACTGCCTTTTGGCACTACTTGGTGGATTTTTTTCTGCATAGGAGGCACCTGCCCAACTGCTGCCTTTATCCAAATGCTCTGCAGGGGGAGGGGGGCTCTGCAGAGCAAGGCTGGAGAGGTCAGGCTGCACATCTTGGCCCCACAGGAGCTGGGGCAGAGAAGCAGCAGGAATGCAGGTCCCAGGTGCCCACACACTTCAGGGAAGCTGCACCCAGCAGCCTGGGCTGTGTCCTGCAGGGTTTCGAGTGTGGGCAGCTGGCTCTGGCACGCTGAGGATCAGCTGGTGCACGGGGACGTGGGCTTTTCACGTGTGAAACAGGAACCAGATGATTGCCTCAAAAGCTTCTGGGACTTCACTAAGCAGCAAAACCAGGGTGTCAGCCAAAAATTAGCAGCAGGTGCTCCTCTGCCTCCCCAGGAAGGACTCCTACCTGGTTTCAAGTTCAGCTGGAAACATTTCCCAGTCTCCGATGAAGTGCTTCAGCCCACCTGCCTGGCCTACACACACCAGCTTGGCAGACAGGAGCATATCTGCCCACCTCATGGAGCAAGCACAGCTACCAGCACCTTAACCAGAGCAGAGCACAGGTGACACTCACTGCTCAGGGACTTGGACAGGAGAGCTGCTCAGCTTTTCTTCCCCGACCCTGCAGTACGAAGCGTGGGCTTGTGTTGCCCTAGTGCAGCTCACCACCAGCTAAAACCACTGTGTTACCTCAGCCCTGTCAGTGCCACTCTTGCAGAGCTGCTGCACTGCCTTCCACCTGCTAACAGACCCAGAATTCACAGGGGAAAAATATCCTTTAATGCAGCCGTGATATGTAAATCAGAGGAGGAATCAGTATTTTTTTTTTTAAACTTGTTTTTAGTCATTCAGTTCCTTTGCTCCAGACTTTGCTCCACATCTGTGGCTGCAGCCTCTTCATCCAGCTGAGAGGGAAATTATGTTTGCAAGAGGAGTCAGGGCTCCCTTCCCAGCACATCGCTCACATCACTAGGACTCCTGTGCCTGCCACACGCTCGGCCACATGCCTGAGGATGCTGCACCTGAAAGTCCAGTTTCTGGATGACTCCCAGAAGATCTTTGTAGTTGATGTAAGTGGGTATAATATTCTTATATTTTATTTTGTGCTAATGATTGAAGACACTGTTGCTCTGAAGGATTGCATGGCCTCTGATAGCTTCTGGTTTTCACCTCAAAAAAAACCAAACCAAAACCAGAAACAACTGGAAAAAAAATTCCAAAACAAGAGGTTATGGTGCTGATTGCTAAGTATCCTTCAGCACCATCATACTCTTGCTCTCTCCTCTTATTGGCATTATTTATAGAGAATGAGGAATGGCTTTTACTTATCTGGTGTCATCTTTTGGAAATCATCTAATATGAAAGTGATGCTCTTGACACGTGTGAGTTCTTTTCTCATTTGTCTGGCTGTCAGTATAAGCCTTCAACAAGGAAGAAAAATCTGGGAACAGAATAAAAATAGAGTATTTAACTAAATTACCCAAGTGAGAAACATCTGCATGCATCTCTTCCTAGGCATTCAGCTGAAAAAGAAGACTATGTGGTTTTAAGAATAGCTGAGGAAAAAGCTCACTGTTTCTTATTTTTTCATGACAGTGTCCCACTGTCATTAATAACTCACATTTAGTAAATGCTAGTTCTGAGTATTTACTACTGAAATAGGTTTGAAATGCTAAGTATTAATATCTGTAGTGTTATATATATGTATGTAGATAACTGAAACTAGATGTAAATTATATCTGTCAGATGTCAGAAACATCTTTTTATAAGTCTGAGCATTTACTGCTGGTAAGGGTTTACTGATCACAGAAGGTACCTGAATTAAATAAGTCAAGTAGCACTTGCACCTCCTCTGGGACCAGAGTATTTAATTTTTATCTTTTTTTTTTACCAAATTCTGTTATATTTCTCAAACAGTCCTGAACTCTGGTTTTATAGCATAGCCCAAGAACTTCTAAGTGTTGGATGTGATGGTTTTTTGTGATAGTTTTGAACAGAAGAGGACTATAGAGCAATTCCATCACCTGGCACAGTGTGAAAATTGTTTGATTTAATTTAATTAGTGAGTCCTTGATCTAGAGTCAGCTTAAAGATGAGACTAGTCATTTGGCAATGCTTTTTTTCCCCCATGTTGATTAGGACAGTGCATAGAGAGACAATTTGAAATATGCTGCTGGTAAAATATTGATGTATGTTTTCTTCTTTATTCCAATCTCTGCTTTCTTATTTGCCCAAAAGACTTACAGCACTATAGTTCTGCATGACATGTTATTGCAGCAAATAGCTTCCATTAGAGGAACTCCTGGTTGTTTCCTTTTTTAGCATGGAATGGTACTGGAAACCCCTTTCAGGCATTTCATGCATTTAATGCTGTATGGGTACGATAAATGAGTAGTTGAATTAGTGACTTCTCCATTATAAAAAGACTGCTTTGGGCTAAGTTTTGTGCAGATATTTCAAGCAACTCTTCCTAAAACCCTCCTGACTTTGGAAAGCTCTTTTGAATGTGTGGTACTTCAGTATAATGGGAAGGAAAAGGACAAAAGAGAGAAAACAGAGCAGGCCTCTTTCCTCCTCCTTCTGGTGCTTGGCATTGGCCTCTATACCTGCCTCACGTGGGTGTCACAGTGACTGGCACATGCAGTCAGGACTCATTTCCAGCCTGGCTTTGCACAGGAATGAGCTCCTCTCCTGGTGCTTGGTGCTGACTCGGGGAGGCTTCTGTCTCCATCTGCATCCTCACCAAGAGCTGGGACCTGGTACCCTCCCTGTGGCCATGGAGCTCCCAGGGTTTCTTTTGGCTGGGTGCTGGAAGTGGTCCCCAGGCACCCAGCAAGCCATGTCTGAGGTCCCAGGGTGAGGGAAGGCAGAGGCCTGGCACAGCTCCAAGTGTGCCCTGTTCTGCCTTCCCCTCTGAACACCCAAGGGCTGGGCCATGGCACAGAGACCTTGCTGGGATGCTGCCAGCCACACCAGTGAGCCCTGAGCCTCACACTGGGAGGACACTGGGATGCCCTGCCTCAGTGCCCAGGCACAGGGGCAGTCACAGGTCAGCCTTTAGTGGGTTCCTTGCACTGAGAGGAGATATTGCAAAGCTGCCCCTTTTCTTTTTTCCCCTCTCAGATACCTAGAGCTGTGACCTGGCACGTGCTCGCTGGGAGAAATCACTCTTCTCTCTGGAAACCATTTAAACAAAACAGTCCTGAGCCTGAGCAGCCTCGGGAGCCCTCCCAGAGCATCACAGAAAGGGTGAACCACTTTGCAGCCTGGGCAGACAAAGCCCGGGCATCTCTGCTAGTGGAATTTGCTACAGGGCAAGATTCTAGTGCAAAGGAAATAAAGAAACAAAAGGCAAACCAAACAAGTCAAGGGAAGCTGATTGCCAGGGCTGAGTGAAGGACAGTCTTCTGCTGTCTCGTGTCCCTTATGCTGACTACAAGTGGGAATCCATTGACAGGAGGTGTGCGGAGCTGGCTGTATGCAAGCAAA